>JACBKR010001135.1:0-45920 GCA_014218235.1 Colocasia esculenta | reverse complement strand
ACACCTACATCAATGTGTTGACACAAGAGCTACATGGGTCGACACTATGGTTAACATGTGTCGACACAATAGCTACATAGGTCAACACTATGGTTACATGTGTCAACACTAATGAGAACAATGAAGAAGTAATTTAGAAGATGTTCATGTAATCTATAGATAAGACATGTACTTAATGAGATATAAATATTATATCACATACTTCATCAGGATCATTAAAAAGTAAGAGAGGCATAAGTTAACATGGTAAATGTGTGTCGACACCAATAAACAAATGAGTGCATATGAAGATATGATTAAGGCCTATGGTTTTGAGGTTTTTGTTATCACCAAATTTTATGGTCATGGAGATAAAAGAGTCAAACAACTTTGCCTTCTGGTGTTTGTTTTACAGTAAACAACCATTTACGCCAACTAAACTCTTCCCGACTAGTGAGGAACTATATCCAACGTCTGGTTTATATAAAGCATTCATCTCTATTGACATAGCCTCCTTCTAGTTAAGATTTGACATGGCCATTTGCCAAGTATTGAGAATGCGAATAAAGTTAAGGAGTCAAGAGCAGCTGCAAAACACTAATAGGAGGGAGATACAAACTCATATGACACAAAGTTAGCAATATCATAACGGTAATGGGTAGGATGAATAATAGGGTGATGGCCCTTACGCCGTGCAATAGGAAGATCAAGATGAAGATTAGAAACAAATGAAGCAGCAGCAGTGGGAACAATATTGTTACCGTCGTTACCTGATGTGGAGGAAATGTTGATGGAGCTTCACCGAGGAAGACACTTGGATTGTGGGATGTGGATACACACATGGTGAACTCCATCCTTTGTAGATCCATGCCATTGCTCCCCTGGACACCCATCATCATCATCAAGATACTCCCCTGAATAGCAAGTCTAGTAGGCGTACTCAGAAACTCTCATGGAAGTAGCAATGTTGGTGCCCCACCATCAGTCTATCAATGTACACAGTAAGCCTCATTCTCTCGAAAAGTGACATTGATAGTGACAAATAATAGCCGCTCAGGAGGATAATAACACTTATAACCTTTCTATGTGGCAGAGTAGCCAACAAACCACACACTAACTACTTGAGGATCTAATTTGCCACTGATGGCCTATGTCCCTAGCAAAGCAAACACATCCAAACACCTTAGGGGGAACTACATAGCTAGTGGCCCCTTAAGGCACTGAAGTGGAGACACAAAGCCAAGAGTCTTAAGGGATCCGATTGATTAATATGCAATAGTCAACATATTCTCTCCTCACAAAATTTGGGACATTCATAGTAAACAATAGAGACCTTGTCACCTCCAACAAGTGTCTATTTTCCTCTTTGCCTCCCCATTTTGTGCAGGTTTATCAAAACAAGTAGTCTGATGTAGAATTCCATGAGTATGAAGATATTCACATAATTCCTGTTGGTGTATTCTGTCCCATTATCAGAATATAACACCTTGATCTTGCCATAGGAATGAGTGCCTACCAACTTATGAAAATTATTGAAAACACCTAAGGACTTTTCCTTTATTTTTCAACAAATACACCCAAGTAACTCTACTGGAATAATCAATAAAAGTCACAAACCATAGATGTCCTATAGCAACAATAGTACTACAGGGTCCCCACACATCAAAATGCACAATTTCTAAAGGCAAAGAGCTTCTACTTCTCAAAATATAATCAATTTGTCATGTCTCGACATTTAATATGACAGTAAATTAGGTAACTTGAGCGAACAGAAAATCAAGAGTAAAGTTTAAACTCTTTCGGATAGAAATTGCTCAGGGTTTTTACCTAAATAAAAATAATCATTTGTCATTCCTTAAAATTAAGGTAATTACATGATTTACAAACTACAATTCCAAGGACAGACGCAACAAGGGTTAATCTCTCAACCACAGTTCCCAATATCCTGCCTTCTAGAGCTGTAGAATACCTGGGAAAAAAATAGGTATGTGCAATCTTGCCCAGTAGGACTGTAACGGCCCGAGAGGATCCGACACTTGGAAGGCCCTCCAGTTCCCGAAGCTTGGACCGCCACCCACGGGCCTGAAGACCAGAAGGGTTAGAATTTAGTCCTGTGAGATAAGCAATGAATTCAAATAACTTATTCAAATAACTATAATAAGAAGTGCATACATTAAATAAGAATATATGTACAACATGTCCCAAATAAAGTACAGGTACAGAAAGAAACGTGCAGTCCTTAAGGGGCATACCTGAGGACTTGCAAAAAGGCAACTCTCAACTCACACAGTATAGAGCTCTCACGCTAACGCACATCATAACAAACTGCCACCTCAACCGTCCGCACCGAACTCCTGCGACAGCAAGCCTGTCACGCCCCGATTTTAGCAGCGGAATTTAATCAGGACCGCGACAAACAAGTAAGCATTTAAAAGCCATAGACAAATGACTAATATCAATAGGGCCCATAATTCAATAATCAAACTCTTTTATTCATCATAAATGATTATTACAATCTCCAATGTCAAAATAAGAACAACTCTCTACTACTAGTCTAATCTATCTCTCAAACAAAGACAAAATTTCAATAATGACTATTCTCTCACTAACTAAGTAAACAATGACTCTCTATGGTGTATGTCACACTCGGCGCACAAGACCCATCATCAAATGTACTCCTCATCTCCACTACCTAAAGTGTTAGAAGGCAGGTATGAGCAACCTAGCCCAGTAGGATTTATATCTCAATGTGCAGGCAATAATATACATTGTTGGATCAAAATGGCACAATAGATGTCCTAGAGGGGGGTGAATAGGTCTTCTTGGCATTAAAAAATTTCTTCTGAAATTGCACAACACTAAATAAATTCGTTAGTACTTAGTGTGGTGTGTGTCATTCAAGTGTGAACTAGGCGGAAACAATCACACAAATATGCACAAGGATTTATCCTGGTTCGGCCCTTCATACATGGAAGTCCTACATCTAGTCCTCAAGCCAACCACTTGCGATTTCCACTAACTTCCAATAACTTGGCCTTCTCTCACCCTTGAGAGGTAATACAAACCCACTTGCTCAAAAGCATGTCTTCCCTGAACAGGGGTACAAGACTGCCTTACACAAGGCCTTCCCTACACAGAAGGGGAAATGCAAAAACAACCTTCTGCAGAAATTACACGGGAAAAACCAATAATAAGACACTTGTGTGTTAGCCCTCAAAGCTACGCACCAAATCCTATCTGAATGAGCATGGTGGACTTTAGAGAATAAGCAATTACAATTGCCACCCAAACACAAGACTTTTGTGGAAACAAGGAGAGCTAATGAGAATCTTGCTGAAAGAGGAGCTCTCCAACTTGAGGCTTGGAAGAGGGCTTGTGAGATTTCTTGGCTTCAGAAAATTGTAAGTATTGAGCTCACTGGAGTGAATTGCACTTGATATCTGTATATCCTTCTTTCAAACTTCAGCTTATTTTAGATAGCTTCAGAACATAGCCATTTGAAAGATGGTCGTTGGAATTTGCCCATTTGAACGGAGCTCTAGGATCCTTTGGATTTTGCAAGGCTTGTTGTCCATGGGTCCTTCTGTCTTGCTTTTCTCCAATGTCTTTAGACGAGGGTTGCAGCTTCACAGCTAGAAGATCAACTTCTCATTAAATGTATTGTGAGGGTAGCATGCTGAAAAAAGTGCTTCAATAATGTCTGCAGAAAAGACAAGACAAAAAGAAAGAGTATTCCATACCTTGAGGCAGGTGAGTCAGAGAGCAAAAATAAAAGGCATGGAAACCCATATAGGCATGCTTTCAGACAGAAAAGAGAGCATAGACAGTTGCATGAAAAAAGGTAAAGCATCGGTCTGTTAGTGGTAGGTGTACTCTGTGAGATGCCATGCGCCTGAAATACAATAAATGCACTATCTCTTCTGTATGCCAAAAATCCGGATCATTTCATGAAGCAAACAGCTCAGTTTGAATAAAGAGTTGCAGAAATAATCTAAACATTTTTGGATGAATAGTTTAAGTATAATATGATTTATGTTGTCTGAAAAATAATAATAAATAATGGTATTTTGATGGATCAGCAAAATATTTGATCATTGAAAAGTTTATTAGAAATAATGTCAAAAGATAATTTAGAAACAAGATTACACGAATTGTTGAACTAGATGGTTCAGAGTAACAAGTAGAACTAATAGTGAAGTCGGATACAAGGGAATATGCAATCGACTATGGAAGTTGAAGAATGATTTGACTTCAATAGATATTATACTAGAATATAAGTTAGGATGAAAAGAATGATTCGAGTTTACTAAAGACTATAATTCGACTCTAGAAGTCAGAGTTGAAACTAGAATAATTCGACTATTAGGATGACTTCTAAAGAAATGAAGGCAATTCGACTTTAGCAGTCGGATACTGAGAATTAGAGTTCTGAAGCATTCGACTGTAGGTGTCGAAGATGATAGTCGGATTATGTAGATAAATTTTATGAAGTATTCGACTGTATAAGTCAGAGTGACAGGCGAATTATGTATAGAGGAGTGGACTTTGAATATTTTTGGGTGGTTTTGACTTCGATTCTGAAGGAGTCAGAGTTAGCAGTCGAATTCTCAAGTCAGATTCAGTATGACATAGGGAGAGTCTGGGACATCGAAAAATCTTGAGATGGAGTTTGTCACACTATTGTATATATATATATTTTGTGATATGTAATTTGTATATTTACTCTATAGAAAGTCTATTTAAATGTTTTGTCATAGCAAAAACATGTGATAATGCTAAGTCTACAAAATCTTAGATTTTCTTAGGGGTAGTTGCTCAAACAATCTCCCCATTTTTGTTAATGACAAAAATCATAAATAGAAAGTAAAAATCTTTGAAATAGACAGTTAAAAAACAAATTTGAGATGAATATATATATTTCCTGGATAGTCGATTTAGCAATTTGTTCTTACTGCTTTCTCCCCCTTTGTGGCATTAACATAAAAGGTAACAAAAACACAAGAGAGATATGAATAAGCAAGTAAGAAGGATCATAAACTGCATTCAGAAATGAAATTAAGTACATGACATAGTGTTAGGACTTTGATAGAGAACTTAGCAGGTACAAGGAGCGGGGAATCTGATCAAAATAGGGCTTGAGAAGATCCCAAAGCTTCTGCTCATTTTCATAGAAGAAGTTTTCAAATAAACTTCCATCAATATTGTAGGTAGGACTGATGGAGGGCATCTTCTATGAGATTTGATATGGCGCTTATGGTACCAGGAAAGCTGTTGAGGTAAGCTCGCCGGCTCGGAAGAAATTTAGGTGAACAACTTCCTAGAGGCTGCTAGATGAAGAAAATCATGCACTGTAATATTCCAGTGCAAGCCTCGGGACACAGCTGCTTCCTTAGCCAGATAATATACTAGGTACCTTTGCTGCCACTTAGGACCAATGTTCCTCTCAATTCCTTATAGCTTTTGGATAGATACTCATAGGGGGAAGCTTCATTTTTCACAAGCTGCATGGTCTGTAGGGTAAGTTGCTGCCCATTGATCTAAACAGAACCTCTCAGATTTAGCAAAATAAAGCAGGAAATCTATTAGGTTATGAGAGTTCTTGGAAAGCTGTAGAAATACAAATCGCTGAAAGGACAATTTCACTTTGTACTTGATGTTAAATCTGGTAGCAATCTAGATGTGCCTGTTAAAAACTGGTTCAGCAAAATCTTTTCTGGATTCAATGGCAACTACAAAGGATGGATACAACCTGGATGGAATGCTACAGTCATGGAGGGATTGATTTCACTTGACCTTTAAGCAAGTTCTCCCATTGGCCTTTGGAACATCAGGCAGTCCCAACTTAAATCTGGAAAAATTAAACTCTTTCATTTTGGTGAACTTGGCTTGAGAGTCTCGGATAAGGAGTCCAAACAGGTCATAGAACCTCAGTTCATGTGGGGATGAATATCCAAAAATTTGTTCCTGGATTGGGTTTCGTGATACTTGGCTGCTTCTCCTGGATAGAGATAAAGAATTCTCTGGGATTTAGGCTATGGCATTTTTCAGAGATAAGTTGGAGTTCAGCCAATGTGACTTGGGTAGAGCGAATAAGAATAGGAAGCCAGTGTTCAAATGTGAAACCTGGTATCTCATGAACTTCAAGAAAAGCTCTAATGGCTAGATATTCTCTGAACAGGTTCATTTAGTGTTCAGAGTGGTAGATGAAGGCATACCAAAAAGGAGTCAGAAGCTTTGCTGGGTTGTCCTTCAATTGAGGCCCACTTGAGGATGAGAGCTGAATGCTAGGAAGAATTTCAGATAGCTTAAGAAAGAATTTTCCGGTTGCTGATTTGCAAGCAGTGGGAAGACAAGAAAAAAAATGTGCAGGTTGTGTGTGGAGAGTGGGAATATGTACCTTGGAAGGATTGAATTGGTATTTCATAGGATAAATTTGATTTTTTTTAATTGATATGACAAAGGAGTAGACCTCCAATGTCATATCAGGTCGGTAGATTTAATATAGCTGAAAGCATAAAGTAAAGGAGTACAAGACTACATGGGCATAAGTTAAAGACTCCCTACGCAGAGGGGTCAAAGCATGACACAGTAGCCCAAAGAAAAACCCTACGAAGAGTGGTCAAAAGTACAAAGAGCATTAGTCCGAGAAGTCCCCGTATTCCCCGTCAGAGTCCATTTTTAGAACTGTAATGCTACGGGTTCGAGGCTGAATTGGTGTTGGCATTGGTGTCATTGCAAGTGGGAAAACTGGGGGAGGAGGTTTGTTTTCATCATGCATATGTCTCTCTTTTGGTTTTTTTCCGGAGTGCTTCGGCGAAGGACATTCGAGGAGTTGTTAATGTCGGTGGTGTGTCTTCAGCTGGAATGCTCTTCAAGTAGCGGCCAACTGGACGGGTCATCAAGCAACGTATCTTCATGAGCCTGCTGGATGGGTGTAGTGGGGGGTCGCCTACTCAGGGGTGGTGGGCAGTGGCGTGTCTTGATCAGTTGCAGCAGTGGGGGTTTGCTGAACCAAAGTTCAGCAGACTTCCTTGAGGGGGGGCGGGGTTCAGAAATGAAGACATTTTGCGCCTAGTTGATGGCAATGGGGGCTTCTTGCTGTAGGATAGGTGCATTGAGACCAGTCTCATGCACTGTAGGTCTGCATGTCGCACTGGAGGTGGCAGGCTTTTCGTCGAACACCTACGCACTGCTCTTTGAATTAACCTTTCAGGGGCAAGAGGTTGATCCTTTGGAATAGATGGGGAGGAAAAGGAGCAGATAGGAGTTCAGTGGTGAGGGGATAGGAATTGGTGATGCAGTAGGGTGAGATATGGTTGGTGATGGTTCAGACTGAGCAGGAGGATCAGCAGTGGAAGGAGTTGGCAAAGGAGGATGAGAGGAAGAGAACACAGGTGAACCATTCTTGATAAGCTTTCTTCTCACTTTCCTCTTGAAGGTCTTGACCTTGGACCTATCATCCTCTGCAGACTCAAGGGGTCTCTTAGGCTTAGACTCCTGCAGGGGTTCCTACTCCTGCTGAATCTTCAACTACTGCTGATGTTGCTGCTGGAGGCTCTTCTAAAACTGACTCTTGCTGCTGCATAACCTTCTGCGAAATACCACAATAGCTAGTTGAGAGGGAACTGCTTGTGGTTCTGGCTCCTGGTCCTGCTACTGCTTAGATAGGTGAGATTGATCTTTCTCAAATGCTGCTGCTCGCCTGTAGCTCAGGCTCCTTTTGTTGCTCATGAACTAACTCTTCATGCTCTAACTCTTGAGGTCCTTGTTGTTGTTCTTGTTCTTGAGCTTGCTCTTTTTGCTGTTGAGGGGAAGAGGGCCCTGAGGGCTTAGAAGTGCCCTATTCGCACACCAACTGAAGTAATAGATCCTTAATCTATTTGACTTCATCAGTCAAACCATCAAATTTGGCATCAATGAATTCCACTTGTTATTGAAGAATTGAAATGCTTTCCTGCTGCTTGTTCAATGAATCAAAAATGGAATGTAAATGGTTACCACTCTCCCCCTGAGACCTTGGCCGGGTCTTAAACTGAGAAGGGGAGTAATGATATTGCTTATCCTCAAAATGTTGTTCCAACGGAGTAGATGCAAGGATATCATCATGTGCTACTCCTTTTCCTCTTATATCTCTCAAAACATCTTTTATTGTTTCCTCAGGTGCATCTGATTCAGGAAGAGAAGAGGAAACATGAAATTATTCTTGTTGCTCTTGAATCTGAACTGGGACTTCTGTTCTGACTTCTTCTTCTGATGATCAACTCGAGAGGATGATGGGATGTGTGGCTCATCAGGATAGACTTCATGGGTACACTGAGGTACAGAATCCTTCTACCATAAATTTTGTCTTTTGTTGACTAAGGTGTAGTGGCTTCTTCTCAAGGTAGAAATGCCAATTTTCTCCTGATCCAACATTGATTTCTTTACTTAAATCCACTGAGAACCTTTTAAAAACAAGGTAAGCAGAGGTCCATAAGGAAGGGACTCCTGCAGATCTTTTGAAGCTATCATCTTTTCCAAAATAACGGCGGCCAAATTTACTCTATGCCTCTGAATGGCCCAAAATAACAAATTTCCATCCCTGGAGGTTATGGAGGAATGGGTTCCTGCCCTTGGAGTCACAATATTTGAGATAACTGAATGGAGTCTCTTTTCTGCTGACAGTTCATTTACTAGGAGACCTTTCTTGCTGACTGTTCCTAGACTGCCAATAATCCCCAATTTCTGCTTTTCTAAAGGCACGACCTCACTAAGCTTGTGCCCGGAATTTGGACATTCTAAAATCTCTACAAACAGTTCTTCAGACACAATGATCTTGGTCCCTTTGACAATCCTGACATTGAGTTTTCTACAGGGGGTTCAAAAATATGACAAAGCTTGGTCCAGCCCAGAGCATCTAAGTTTTTCTACCAAGACAAACTACCATTCAAATGGGATAAGTCTACCACTTTCCATGGATAGATAGGAATCTTAGCAAGACGTTGGAGTTGCTCAAGAGTCAACTGGGCATCTTTCTTAGCCCTAGATGAAGCCATCTATACAGAAGGAAGTGGAGAGGGCTCAGGGAACTATCAAAGGAAAGAGAGAAATGTAGTAAGGAGTTCAAGGAACCTACCTTTCTTCAGAAAAATCGAGATTTCGAAGTTGCCCAGAAGACCTTCGCCGGAGAACAGTAAAGGCGCGAAGAGGAGGAAGAAGACAGGGGAGTTGGAGACGAAGTTTGAAAAGGGTGTCTTCGTATAGGGAAAGGGTTTTCTTAAGTAAGGAGAGAAAAAGTAACTGACCAGAGATTTCAGGGTGAATGGATGAGATTGATTGATTGGACGTTTCGTCATAAATGCGTCCGTTTAAAAAATTAGTTTCAGTTATACAATTTTTAATTGAAAGCGGCTTTTCAAACTTTAACATAGTAATCGAATTGTGACTCAGACTTTACAAGTCGAATGCACAAAGTATACATGAGTCAATTGTGTCTCCGACTTCATAAGTCACAGTGCTGAGACTTAGAAATTTTCACAAGAAGGTTTTCACAAACAATCCAAAATGAGATATTTCACAGCAGTTTCTTATCCTACAGTTCAAGTATCATTTAACATTGGCAATTTAATCAGGATTGCACATACCTATTTCTCTTCTAATAGATGTGAATCTATCCTCAGGAAGAGGTTTTGTAAAAATATCAGCAAGTTGATTTTCAGTATAAACAAATTCAAGTAGAATATTGTCATTACTTACATGGTCCTGATGAAGTGATGTCTAACCTCAATGTGCTTTGTTCTTGAGTGTTGGATAGGATTCTTGGTCAAGTTTATTGCACTTGTGTTGTCACACAGCATTGAATTTCTTAAAGTTGATGACCATAGTCTTACAATTGATGTTTGATCCACAAACGTTGAGTACAGTAACTTCCAGCTGCAATGTATTCAACTTCTGTAGTGGATAATGCCACTGAATTCCGCTTCCTGGAAGACCAAGAGATCAAGCACCCTCTAAGAATTTACAAGTACCACTGGTGCGTTTACTATCTATTTTGCATCCAGCATAGTCAGCATCAGATATCCAATTAACTTGAAATCTGAGCATCTGGGATACCATAATCCTAATTTACTGGTATTTATAAGATACCTAAAATTCTTTTAACAGCAAGAACATGAGATTCTTTTGGATCAGCTTGGAATCTTGCACACAAACAAACACTAAACATCATGTCTGGTCTACTAATAGTAAGATAGAGTAGTGATCCTATCATTCCTCTATAGACCTTTTGATCTACCTTTTACCAGAGGATCACTATCTAACTTAATTCCTGGGCTCATGGGTGCTCCTAATGGCTTACACTTGTCAAAACCATACTTAGAAAGTAAATCTGAAATGTATTTGGTTTGACAAATGTGAGTTCCTTCCTTAGTCTGCTTGATTTGCAACCCAAGAAAATAATTAAGCTCACCCATCATGCTCATTCAAATTCTCTTTGCATTAGATTTTCAAAGAACTTACAAAGTGATTCATTAGTAGAACCAAAATAATGTCATCAACATATATTTGTACAATCAAGATTCCATCTGAAAATTTCTTGATAAATAGTGTGCTATCAACTTTACCTCTTACAAAATCATGTGATATAAGAGAAGCACTCAATCTTTCATACCAAGCTCTTGGGGCTTGTTTTAGACCATATAGTGCTTTCTTTAAACGGAAAACATGATTAGGATATTTAGTTTCTTCAAATCCTAGTGGTTGCTCAACATATACTTCTTCTTTTATAAAACCATTCAGAAAGGTACTTTTGACATCCATCTGAAATAAGTTAATATTAAGAGAGCATGCATATGCTAATAGGATTCTAATTGCCTCTAATCTAGCTACTGGGACATAAGTCTCATCAAAGTCTATGCCTTCCTCTTGGGAATATCCTTGAGCTACAAGTCTGGCCTTATTCCTGGTGATTGCTCTTGATTCATCCATTTTATTTCTGAAAACCCATCTGGTTCCCATGACTGGATAGTCAGAAGGTCTAGGGACAAGAGTCCATACTTGGCTATGTTGGAACTGATTAAGTTTCCTCTTGCATAGCAGGAATCCAAGATTCATCACCAGTGCATCAACGATTGTCCTAGGCTCAATTTGAGAAACTAAAGCAGAAAAGTCACAAGGAATTTGCATACCTCTTGTTCTTACCCTATCTTGAGGATTATCTATGATGTTTTCCCTGGATGATCTCTATGATACCTTAGTTCTCTAGATAGTTCTTCTTGTGGTTCTTCTTGCTGTTGAAGATCTTCTAATGGAGGATCTTCCTTTTCTTCTTCTTTTTCTTCTTCTTCAAGAGAGGTTCTGTGTAGATCCCTACACAAATCTTCAACGCACTCGTCTTCTTCTTCTATTCTTTTAATAGAAGGTTAGTTCATCAAATAAGATATGCACAGATTGTTCTATAGTTAATGTTCTTCTATTGAAGACTTTGTAACCCTAGGCTTTGAAATATATCCTAACAGAAATCCTTCATCACTTTTAGCATCTAATTTGACTAAGTTATCCTTACCATTATTTAAGATAAAACACTTACAGCCAAAAGGTCGAAGATGACTGATATTGGGCTTCTTTTCCTTGTAAAGCTCATATGGGGTCTTCTTTAGAATAGGTCTGATCATGCACTGGTTGATGATGTAGCAGGCTGTATTGACTACCTCTGCCCAGAAATATCTTGGTAAATTGTATTCGTTCAGCATAGTTTGGCCATATCTAGTAGTGTCCTATTTTTCCTTTCTGTTACTCCATTTTTTGAGGTGTCCTTGGTGCTGAAAAGTTGTGTTCAATTCCATTATCTTCACATAATTTCATAAACTCTTCATTCTTGAATTCTCCACCATGATCAGATCTGATACATATAATTTGGAAATTGGTTTTTTTCTGAACTACCTTGCTGAATTTCAGAAATGCTTGAAAGGCTTCTGATTGGCTTCCAGGAAGGACAAGAGTAGTCATCCACTATCACATAGCCATACACTTTCCTCCAAGATTGACTGTCCTTATAGATCCAAACAGATCCATGTGAATTAACTCCAAAGGTTGGAAGTTGTAACAATTGTCTTAGACTGAAATGAAGTCTTGGTTTGCTTTCCTTTTGTACATGATGAACATATTCCAGATTTATTTACTTTCATCTTTCGAAGACCTTCAACCAGATCATGCCTTATCAATTTCTTGATGACTGAAGTGCTTGCATGACCAAGTCTTCTATGCCACAAATCAGACTCTTCACTTTTGGTGGTTGCAAGACATAAATTCACTTCTTTTAATTCTTCTAATTATAAAGTGTACAAATTCTTCACTCTTTGAGCTTCGAACACAATCTTGTTGTTCTTTTGAATAACACATATATCATTCTGAAATTTTACTGAATGCCTTTGTCACATAACTGACTGAGGCTTATCAAATTATGCTTTAAGCCTTCTACATACATGTCATCTTCAATCAAATTCTTTTCCTTAGTACCGACTGTCCCACATCCTAGCACTTTTCCTTTTCCATTATCACCATACGTGACTTGACCAATTTCATCTCTAAAACTTGTGAACAACTTCCCATCTCCTATCATATGCCTTGAGCATCCACTATCCAAATACCATTTTGATGCCCTCAGCTGACCCTTCAAACAAAACTAAGTTGTAACTTTTGGTACCCAAATTTTCTTGGGTTCTTGAAGGTTAGTTTTAGGAATCCAACGCAAGTGTCTAGTGGTGCATGTGCTGACAGTGTGTCATAATTGATTGCAGTGACTACAACATAATTCAAAAGCATTCTTAATATGTGCAGCGTTGATAAATTTCTGTTTCTGTTTGTAAACATGTTGATTTACCTTTTTTGAATTTTTAATTTCTTTTTCTGCTATAAATTTAGGGGTTGGATATACTTCAGGATGAATAATATCTTCTTCATTCAATGGGGGTGTGTATCTTAATCCATATTTCTTCTTACCTACCCTAGATCCTTTATCCTAACAAATAAGGAGGTTTTGCAGTTGGAAATCTTGTCTATAGTAGCTTTCAGGTAATTATTTTCCTCTTTAGTTTTTCTTCATCCTTAAGTTCCTTAAGGTTTTATTCCATTTCCAAAATCTTACTATTTTTATTTTTTAAATCTTCGCACAACAATTCATTAGCTCTTGGTTTGAGTTTAAACTTTTATTTAACCTTTCTGCTTCATTTTTAGAAAGGTATTAGCCTTTCTTGATTTAGTAAGTTTAGTTTAACTATTTTCATTTGCTTAATTATTATTTTATATTTTTCATAAAGTTCATTAAAAGCATCTTCAAGATTGTCAGAATCCGATTCAGAATAGGAGGTAAAGGAGGTTTCAGAATTTACCTGCTCTAGTCCTGCCATGAGGGCTAGATTTGCCTTTTCTTCCTCTTCAGATTCCGAGCTTGAAGATTCTGAACAGGTAGCTTCTTCGTTGTCCCATGTTGCTGCCATTGCCTTCTTATTGTATTTTTGAATCTCTTTTCTTTGCCTTTCTTCTTGTCGGATCTTCTACTTGATCCTTTTTCTTTAGCTTGGGACATTCGAATTTGTAATGTCCAGGTTGGTTGCACTCATAGCAAGTTGGCTCCTTCTTCTTGTCTTTCTTGAAAATCTTTGGAGCCGAACTTCTTTTTCTTTGCAAGGATTCTCTGCATCTTTCTTGAAAGCATAGCCTCGTCATCACTATCATCTGACTTTTCTTTAGAATCTTCAGATGAAGAGGAATCTGCAATCTTCAAAGCATTTGACATTTTCTTTTTCGAAGAATTTTCAGCAAATCTCTCCATATTAATTTCATGAGCCATGAGGGAACCAATTAGCTTATCAATGGATAATTGAGTTAAATCATGTGCTTCCTCAATGGTCGTACTTAGGAGTCCAAACATTAGTAACAGATCTTAAAATTTTCCTAACTGTTTTTCATTAGTTAAGATTTTTCCTAGAGAGCTTAATCCTATTATTATGTTTGAAAATCTATTGTACATCTGAGTTATATTTTCTGTTGGGAGCATTTGAATTGTTCATATTGTGACACAAGAATATCTATTATAGTTTGTTTAACCCTATCAGTACCTTCATATGTTACTTGGAGTTTGCCACATTTCTTTTGTTGTTCTACAAGCCGAAAGCCTATTGAACTCTCTTTTAGAAAGTGCACAGCAAAGATAGTTTTTAGCTTTGTAGTTTAATGACATATTTCTTTTATAGCTAGTGAAAGACCAGAAGAGGAGGTCTCACCAATGATTTGGAAATCACCTTGTTCTATTACCTGCCATAGGTCAAAGTCAGTTCCTCTGATGAAGCACTCCATCCGCATCTCCCAATATTCATAGTCCTCACCATCAAAGAATGATGGTCTTGTAACAGATTGGCCTTCATAGTTGTGAGCTTCAGCTGCCATTTCTTCTCAAATCTTTGGATTCTTCTGAGAAGACCTCGCTCTGATACCACTTGTTGGATCGAAATGGCACAATAGATGTCCTAGAGGGGGGTGAATAGAACTTCTTAGCTTTAAAAATTTGCTTCTGAAATTGCACAACACTAAATAAATTCGTTAGTACATAGTGTGGTGTGTGTGATTTAAGTGTGAACAAGGCGGAAACAATCACACAAATATTCACAAGGATTTATCCTGGTTCGGCCCTTCCTACATGGAAGTCCTACATCCTGTCCTCAAGCCAACCACTTGAGATTTCCACTAACTGCCAATAACTTGGCCTTCTCTCACCCTTGAGAGGTAATACAAACCCACTTGCTCCAAAGCAAGTCTTCCCTAAACAGGATACAGAACTGCCTTACACAAGGCCTTCCCTACACAGGAGGGAAATGCAGAAACAACCTTCTGCAAAAATTACACAGGAAAACAATAATAAGACGTGTGTTAGCCTCAAAGTTGAGCATTAACACACACTAAATTCAGAAGGATTTAACAGATCAGAAATGAGACTCAAATCCTATCTGATTGAGCAGGGTGGACTTTAGAGAATAGGCAATTACAATGCCACCCAACACAAGACTTTTGTGGAAACAAGGAGCGTTGATGAGAATCTTGCTGAAGAGGAGCTCTCCAACTTGAGGCTTGGAAGAGGGCTCGCGAGATTTCTTGGCTTGAGAATATTGTAAGTATTGAGCTCACTGGAGTTGAATTGCACTTGATATCTCTTTATATCCTTCTTTCAAACTTCAACTTCTTTTAAATAGCTTTAGAACATAGTCGTTTGAAAGATGGCCGTTGGAATTTGCTGTTTGAAGAGAGCTCTAGGATCCTTTGGATTTTGCAAGGCTTGTTGTCCATGGGTCCTTCTCTCTTGCTTCTTTCCAATGTCCTTAGACAAGGGTTGTAGCTTCACAGCTAGAAGATCAACTTCTCATTAAATGTACTGTGAGAGTAGCATGCTGAAAAGTGCTTCAATAAATGTCTGCAGCAAACACAAGAAAAAGAAAGAGTATCTATCCATACCTTTAAGGTAGGTGAGTCAGAGAGCAAAAAGAAAAGGTATGGAAACCGTGTATAGGCATGCTTTCAGATAGAAAAGAGGGACAGACAGTTGCATGAAAAAAGGTAAAGCATGGGTCTGTCAGTGGTAGGTGTACTATGTCAGATGCCATGCGCCTGAAATACAATAAATGCACTATCTTTTCTGTATCCACAAAATTCGGATCATTTCATGAAGCAAATAGCTCAGTTTGAATAAAGGGTTGTAGAAATAATCTAAACATTTTGGATGAATAGTTTAAGTATAATATGATTATCTTGTCATAAATAATAATAAAAAATATGGTATTTTGATGGATCAAAAATTTTAATCATTGAAAGTTTATTAGATAATGTCAAAAGATAATTAGGAAACAAGATACACACTAATTGTTGAACTGAAGTTCAGAGAAACACGTAGAACTGATAGTGAAGTCGGATACAAAGAATATGCAATTCAACTATGGAAGTTGAAGAAGGATTCGACTTCAATAGATATTATACTAGAATACAAGTCGGGAATGAAAAGTATGATTTGACTTTACTAAAGACTATAATTCGACTCTAGAAGTCGGATTTGAAACTAGAATAATTCGACTATTAGGATTTGACATCTAAAGAAATGAAGGCAATTCGACTTTAGCAGTCTGATACTAAGGAATTAGAGTTCTGAAGCATTCGACTGTAGGAGGTCGAAGATGATAGTCGAATATGTAGATAAATTTTATGAAGTATTCGACTGTATAAGTCGGAGTTGACAGTCGAATTATGTATACAGAGTGGACTTAAAATATTTTGGGTGGTTTTGACTTCGATTCTGAAGGAGTCGGAGTTAGTAGTCAGTCGAATTTCAAGTCGGATTCAGTATGACATAGGGAGAGTCTGTGGACTTGGAAAATCTTGAGATGAAGTTTGTCACACTATTGTATATATATATATATATATATATATATATATATATATATATATATATATTTATTTGTGATATGTAATTGACATATTACTCTGTAGAAAGTCTATTAAAAGTTTTGTCATAGCAAAAACATGATATAGGGCTAAGTCTACAAAATCATAGAATTTCTTAGGGGTACTTGGTCAGCATACGTGATTAACGCTTTAAGAACTAGGCAGCATGAGTAATCAAGCTAAATGATAAACACGACAAAATCGATGACAAAGTGCTAACAGGATATCATGCAGACAGGAACGTATCGAAACATTAGAATTTTGACTATCCAAGTATGAGGTGCTTTTCATGAGACGAGCAAGTACTTACTTCATTCAAGCAATAACAGGTAACAGTAAATGAACAGTAGTTGTGCAATAGGAGAGTATGATAGTAGCCGTTCAATAACAGGATAGTAACATTTTAGTAATAATCAATGGTAGTGCAGTAACAATGCAGTACGACTGAACTAACAGACTAACAGTTTAACAGTCAGATGTCTAGCTAATTCAGAACAGTCAGTCAGAACCGGTGCAAATGCAGACACCATCATTAGCCCCTGCATGTATTTTTGGGTGGCTCTCTACGCCCAGGGCTAGATTGGAGCCCCTCGGACACTCTCTGTGCCCTCAGTAGTATGCATTCAGGTCCAGTAGAGTCACAAGACCCGTTATAGCACTAGACACTTGAGAACAGTACAAAATAGTAGGAGCCACAACAGCTCAAAGGGTGCCAAAAGAGTACTTTCTAGAGTTCACGACTATCAGGTCAGGATGGCCCGAGAACATAAGTACGATCATGTCATGAGACAATGTCACTAGTAGTTCGAGACTATCATATCGAGAGCGAGTTCAAGAGCATGTAACACGAACAAGTTTGTCGAGAAGGGTAATGACTATCAATTCAATAACAATGGTTTGATGTCTTATAAAGAGTGTCATGTCAATAATGATTTCAAGCATAACAAGTTATGTGAACATGATATCAATGGTCAAGATTGAAGTTTGGTAGCATAACGGTGCAATTTACACTTTAGTTATCTCTTTACTTTAATGGCTTAAGTTCAATCCTTCAAATCACACTCACGAGAACAAGATGAGAGAGGAAGTGCACACTATCTCCAAGGAACTTCAAAAGTACAACCAACTCGGTCTCCATGAGGGAATCCACAGAGTACGGAGATTTACGGAGGTCTTAGAGAAAAGGTCACTTGTCTATCGATACAGAATGACCAACAGAGAGTTTCCAATTCCCCAAGAAAGGGCTGCCTATGAGTGCAAGTGTGTAGTGATGTACGTATCTCAATCCACAATCCATCGGTTTCAATCTTGTGGAAAAAATATTAACATGCTAACATGAGGTGGAACTATGCAATTAACTAAACATAGTTTGCAATATTTTAAGATAGCAATTAATCACTTAACAAGCTAGAACAATAGATGATTCAATCAATAGTTTGAAAGAGTAGATCATAGCATTAGTGAACAATTAGAATAGTCTTCACATTGTTTTCTCTTTAACATGGGTTGCGAGCTTTTAGGTCATTAGACGGACTATACAATGCATCTTTATAACATATCATGCATGACTAACATTAAACATTGTAAAAATAGGTCACGGGTAGGCCTAGAAATCTGCGTCGGACACACTCGACGCCTTTCATAAAGCCGTGTACAGTCTAAACATGACTAACTATGAAGAACTCAAATCGCGACGGCCTCTGCCATCGCCTTTATTATTGAATCAGGATGGGATACCACATCGCGTTCATGAAATGCGTTTAAAATAAGAATATAAAAATAGCCTAAAAACCTTGGGTGGGAAAACGGCTGAATCGCGACGAGCGTCCACGTTGTGTTTCATGTAGGCGCTGAAAACCACGCAGCACACAGTTTGAGGCGCCAAAGCCATACGAGTGCACTCAAAATCATGATGTAGGGCACGGGTGTGATTCACATGAATGCGTCCGACTCATGCGTCACGTTCATGCAAGCCAAAACGTGATGCCTGGTCCCGTAGCGTTTTGGGTTCTTACCCAAAAACGCAGAAAATAGGTGCTCAATCCATGCAATGCTTATAACTTCAAATCTAGGGCTTTTGGGACACAAGTGTCAACATGAAACTTGTTGGGAACATGAAATAGAAGAGAACTATGGTTTTGAAATCATTAAAAAAGGCCTCAGGATGTACAAGAAATCAACATGAACATAAAAAGATGTTAACATGCGTGACTTTGGCAAAACGCTTAAAACTCGAGATGTAGTCAATCAAAATTGATGAAATCACTTGGACATGAAAGTAGACTCGATGCTCTACACATTGGTATGTGATTTATTAAGATTTTGCCCGAGATCACCTACCTTTTGGGTTGAAGAAGTCCCATTCTCCATATAGTCCTCGTTCAAACCACTTGTTGGAGAACGCTTAATACTCTCGATCCTATGGATGAAAATTTGGAAAACCACTAGGATTAGGAAATAGACGCGACCCTCTTTCCAGGGGTATAAGTCTTGCATGGTTTGGTTAGGGTTTGGCTTACCTTTGGTCGACTCCAAGAAGAGCTATCTGCACAGGTTGATGGAGAACGCAACAGAGAAGAAGCTCCGAGTTGGGGCGGTTTCATCCTCTTTTTAGGTGCTCAGGAACAGCCTCCCACGACCCCAACAATGTGTATTTTCATCCCCTAGGGTTTCATGGCATGTATATATACATATAGGGTGTTTTAGAAGTCCCATTGGGTGTAGGAAAGGA
Organism: Colocasia esculenta; assembly: GCA_014218235.1. Classification (NCBI taxonomy): domain Eukaryota; kingdom Viridiplantae; phylum Streptophyta; class Magnoliopsida; order Alismatales; family Araceae; genus Colocasia; species Colocasia esculenta. The sequence continues at coordinate 26,746 of JACBKR010001135.1, read as the reverse complement.
AGGGTGTGGTTTTGGCATTCAACCTTCCATATTTTGATGATTTCTCACCCCAATAGTGTATGTGAGGCTTTAGGAAACCTCCCACCATGGTTAGCCATGAACTTGGGTTGCCAAGAAAGCCTAATTGCCTTGGGATTTGCCCTAATTACCTCCTCCTATTTTCAGCTCAATTAGGGTTACGAATTTCTGGGTATTTTTCTTGATCCATTAAATTATTGGGCCAAAAGTGATCCATTGGCCCAATTCCGATAATGGGTCATCAATACATGATGCTGGAAGCCTCTCCAACATGTTTATTAAATTTATGATCGTGTTATATTTCCGTGTTAACGGTTTTCCGACTTAAGTTCTCAATTTGGATAATCAGTCACATTGTGACGTACACATGGCCAATCGGACTTTTGTTGCATGAATTTCTTTGTGGAACATTTGAGAATATTATTTAGTGTTGATCAACTATTTTTACGGAATTTTACGATAGGTTCTTGTACATACGATAAAGGTACGCATGTTTATATTATTTCGATATTATAGAAATTATTAATTTGAATTTTTAATTAATGAATTTTCCATGGGGCTATAGAGCCCCTAACTGAAGAAAGTAGGGGGGTGAGCCTCGCAAACAAGGCCCAGTAGGGATATCCATTCCCTACCAGCCAGAGTAGTAGGAACTCCAAGAAAGCAAAAGGAACTACAGTAGAAAGCAGTAACTAGGGAAACAACTAAGCTAGCTACTACAAAGAACGAAAATAGAGTAACGCCACAACTTGCAACCAGGGTTGGGCCACACATAACTCCCATAGAACCAGCGGAGTCAGACACAATGTGGAAGCAACCATCGGCACACACACGCTGAGACAAAGAGCTCATAGAGCACTGGAGAAACCATGCGAGAACGGAATCTCACCACAAAAGCATAGCCAATCCAGACCTTCATGAGGTCAGGAAGTCACACAAACAGGTGCCACCACGAACGGCACTGAGCACAAGATATGAAACCGAAGTCGAGGCCGCCACAAGGCACACCAAGAGAACACCAAGATAGAAACCACTGAAGTTTACTGCATCGGGGAACACTCCACACCAACACTTGGTAGAACAAACAGGGATGGGAGCACACATGCTCTAGCCCACGGAAACCCCGACTAGGCTGGGGTCCCACTCAACACAACACTATGCTAACCCAGGGCACCACGCCCCAAACAAACAGCGCCAACAAGACAAGACACGACTTGGCTACAACCATCCTATCTTGAAAAGACAATAGACCAATGGACAAAGAACATTGTAAGGAAACGTCGACACAACAACAACAAGCATGCCACCGCCACTAACTATCGGGAGCACCTATAGGCCGCTTACAACTCACGAGCTGGCTCCTGTCTACAACATCCCTGGAAGAGTGAGGCCAGTGAGCCACAACAAAAGCACAGAACCACGCCAGAACAACCGCAAGCCCGGTCGAGCTTCGGCCTCATGCCTAACCTCCCTACGTGGCTCTGGAACCAATGCAGAGTGAGGTAGTGAGGAACAAGACTGACTGGAGTGCACCGAAAGAAACAACCTGAAACCACCTCGGCGTCCCATCCTAGCCATGAGAGCTCTGCAAATGACTCTATTCGCCGTCCCCACCATTTTCCCCTCAACTACCAGAGTCCAACACTCGAGCACACCCTCTGCCTGGAGAACTCCCTCAACCTACACGCGGAGATGAGGGGTCTTAGGTAATGGTAACAACCTCTGAATGGCAGAAGCCCTCAAGTGCCAAGCACTGGGAAACAGAGAACAGGCGAGGCAACTGACCAAAAATAAGCAGAAAGGCTGGCTCATAACCAAGACAAGCCCAGCGGCACAGGGCATGCACGTCACACCTCCCAAAACTCCCGGGAGGACCGATGGCCAACACAGGCACACACACCTCAGCCAGGAACTCAGTAGAAAGAATGCAACAGACGACACATCGCCTTCACAAGAAGGTGACAACGAACCCGTTGCCACCAGGTCATGACCACATGGGTGTCACTTTCTGATGATAATGTGATGTGTAGTGCCATAGTTTTTGATTGACTGAATGAATGCAATTGTGTATGAGTTTTCTGCATTTAACAATAAACTATAACTTTGATGAACTTGACATCAATATCTACTGACGTTGACTAAAGTTAGTGGCATGATCGATTGCCATCTACTCTCTGTTAACGATAGGGGATAGTGCCGTTTGTAATTTTCTTGAATATTTAGTTTTTCGAGAAAATAAGTTGACGACATCATCGATGGATGTCTACTTCTTGGTCGACGACAATAGGGGTTGATGTTAACTTGACTTGCTAGTTTTTGTTGTTACCGTTCCGGGAGATAATGTCAGCCGTTTCAAATGCATTTAATGGGAAGATCGGAGCATTTCTGGTTCAAGGGCCAGGATTAAGGCTAAGGTAATCCATAGGGATCCTTGTAGGACCCGGATTTAGCCTTTAGGAGAGGGTTTTTGCGCTATCTTGGAGGAGAGAAAAGAGGGCCGAAGGAAACGGTTGCAGAGCATTGTTCGTGCGATCTGGAGCAAGTTGGACCAAGGGAGAACTACAAGGATAGTGAACAGAAGCTCTCCAGGCGTGGTTGCAGTTCTGGAGGTCGAATCAAGCATTTGAAGATAGTGGAAGAGGGCTGCCATGTGACCAAGGCAGGCATCTTCAAATCATTTCCCGTGACTCCAGAAGGAGGGTTAGAGGCAAGTAGCATGGGGGAACGGTTTAGGATACTACATTCTTTAGATTTAGCAATTTTTCATATTTTTAAACCCATGGATTAAAATGTGGGAATGGGTTAAAGTTCTGTCATTTCATGTGCGGTTTTCTGCATTTTCCAGTCTGATGAACTAACCTTCAACATTGACTGCCGTTTAATTCTTGTAAACGACAAGCTTTTAGACGCCTACTATATATTAACGGTGCTATGGGCCGCCGTCAACTGATGTTAGCGACATAGTATGTTGACGTTAACCTATGTAAACGTCACATACCTTTCCGTTAAGTCATCAGTGTGTTTTTCTGCCATGATTCTGGTGTTTTGTGGATTTTCTGTAATCTATGCATGAGTAGGGTGTTCGGTTAGACTCTGTCATATATGATTGTTACTGTTATGCAGCAGGAAAATTATGGCAATGATGTGTGGATTTTGTGTAATATTCTAAAGCATTTATTTGTTTAATTAAATAGAAAATGAATTAGTTACAAGCTAGTCCATGATGTGTTGTTTTAACTAGGATTCGTACTATTGTTGGATGAGATTTCAGACCTATTGTGCTCAGTTTTGCACAGTAAATTGCATGATTCTTTCACTATTGTACCATGTGAATTAGTTTAAGTTTATGAGAATTAATCATGAAAAATGATACAGAAGTCATAAAATTATGAAAATTTGCATGTGTGAAGTATGATTAGAATTAGAATTTATGTTAGAATTTTGGAATTTTCTGAGCACTGTACACACTGTTATGATTTTCTGAATGGAAAGAATGTGCATAGAAATCAATTAATGGAGAAAAGAGCATGAATGATAAATCATGATGAAATCAGTATAGGTAGTGTCATGTTAGGTTACTGTTATGCAGTAGAAAAATTACTTCAGAAGAGATAATGTAATATGTAATCTTTCATTATAGTTTAGCTAGATATGCATGAATTTATGAATTGCATAAAGTAATTTCATAGTTGCATGAAAACAGTATATTATATTTCTCAAATAATATGGCCAATAAGCATTGCTATTATAGAGATACCTACATGGAACTACACCATGGAATGCCCCTATGGCAATGGTTCACCTACATGAATTGACTATATGAATCTGTGGGCAACGGATTGAAATCCTGGAGGTAGACATGTTCTATTGGTTAAGGTGGGAAGGACTTTCCCTAGTATTGCACAATAACCAAGACTTTATCATTGTTTTGCCTAGGTGATAAGTGAATGTTTTCTCTACATGATCTCTATTAATAGTGGGGCTATGTCTTGGCAACTATTCTTACATGATAAATGATCTACATGATACATGCCAAATGAACTACATGCTACATGTTAATGACTACATGTTACAAGATATGAACTACATGTTACATGATATGGATTATATGCTACTTGAAATTGATTGCATGCTACATGACATTGACACATATTATAAGACTTGACTATATGCCATGCCACATGAAAATGTTTAAATCATTTGTTTTATTATGAGATGTAAGCCACATGTTATATGAAATTGTTTTATTCTTCATGATAAATAACCATGCCATGTAAAGACTAATTGACAAATGAATTAGAACATGTTGATAGGAAGAGTTATATGATATCAATAATAAGAAAGGAAATATGTAACGTCGCATGCTTCTTGGATCCATTTGGATCGTGTGTGTTGTGGTTGTAATGCCGTTGTGAGGCCAATGTGAGTTGGTGGTGTGGAATGTATGGTGTGGTTGTGGGCTTGAGCAGGTGAAGTGCAGGTTTGGTCCTGAAATGAAACAGGATCTGCTGCAGTTGAGGGGAGTTGGCGGCCAAGGTGGTCGCTGACTTGTTAGCATCCAGATAGGTGTCGTTGACAGCATGAACTTGGCGGCACAGGATGTGGACGTTTAGGGTGGCGGTTGCCATTGGCGGCAGAGAGGTTGACGCCAACCTGAGAATTCTGCAGGTTATAGGGTCACCCGAGAGCAGGTTCTTCCCGTGGTTCTCTTTTCCTCTTGCCCCAGCTTCACGTTCCAGTGTTCTAGAGCTTCCAACAGGTTCAAAAGGGTGCTTGGAGGACCGTGGAACGTGTGTGTGTTGCCGAATTGCGCGAGGAAACGCCGTGGCGTGGTGCAATTCCCGTGGGATCTCGCGGAGGGTTTGGTGTGAACCGGGAGATTGCAGGAGGTATAGCGTGTTCTGAGGTAGGGGACGAACCCTGTTAGCTCGGTAGAAACATTAAAACATGACGTAACCACTTGAATCAGCATGTTAATGCATTTCGGATTAAGTTACACCATGCGGGGTAATGGGTGGTTTGAGTAATTTAGCGAACAAAGTATGCTGTATGGGTGTTTAGGTTTCATGCATGTTAAAAGAACTGTTTCAGTATGTTTACCGTGGTTTAAACGGTTGGAAAACCTGTAGAATCGGTTTAGGGTTTCTGCATGGTTAGCGGCCGAAGAACTTGGCGTCAACATCGTTTTTCGCCAAGCTCATCAGCAGGGATATAGACGGCCAGATCCCTTGCCGTCGACTTCCTTAAGCGGCAGTCGATGTGGCCGCCTACTTGTTATAAGCAGAAAAGAACTGTTTATGGTATTTATCGATAATAGTGGTGCATTAGCACCTGTGGTGCACTGAGTGCACGTAGTTTCGTGTTAGCATACAGGTATGCAGTTAGTTGCTACTTTTGTGACTGCGTGTTGTTCACGCATGTCCAGTTGGGTTCACGTGTAGTGGACTGTTGTTACTTGAGGTTTACGTGAGGTTTCACGTGGTTTGTGTGTGACATGCACGTGGTTTTGTGTACGTGGCGAGTAGTACGACGCCTACCGTGGTTACCTCTCCAGTTGGGTGCCCCAGGTTCTTTGTGAGCCAGGCTGTTAGCTCGGGGCTTTGTCCCGGTACTTGTGTTGTACCGTCGAGGTCTGTGTCGTGACCTGGACACCCTCACTCCTTTGTTTGAGTTGTACGTCCGGCTGAGGGAAAGACGACAGTGGGACAGTGACACTTGTGTTTGTCTTTAGTCACTTGTAGCGCGCTCGTAGTTGGGGGTACGGACACCAGTAGTCGACACTGGTCCCCAGCTAGTCCTTTTCCAGTGCCTCACTCTAGAGAGCCGAGCCAGGGTCTCCTAGAGGTGTCAGGCATGGGCCTGTGACCGTGGGTCCGCAGGTGGTGGTGTTTAGTTGGTCTCCACAGTTGCTTGACCTTTTCACGTGGAGCGGCAGCTGGACCTTTCGTCCGTGGCTGCGAGACTGAGAGGTAGACCTGTGTTAGCTTGTCCGAGTCAGTTTCTGGTGTCGCGAACCAGTTCACGTGGCTCGTGTTTGGCTGTCTCTACTTTAGCTTGTACACCTGTACTGGTTTGCCGTTTATTATTACAGTTGTTTCTCGTAGTCGGAAGACGTTGAGTACTTTTACAGCTTTAATATCCTGTTAGCTGTTCTATAAATTGTTGGTATTGTTATGTTCGTACCGTGGTTTTGGTTTGCTCGGTGTTGGGGGAGTTCCCTACTGAGCCAGTGACTAGCGAGGCTCACCCCTAACCCCACAGGTGAGAGCGAGGAGGACGTTTCACGACCGTCATCCAGTTCAGAGCCGCGCCGTAGCGGTACAGGGTCGGTACCTCCAGCTGTGTAGTAGCAGCTCCAGCAGTGTAGTATAGTTAGTTGTTTATTTTCTTCAGTTGTACCTCGGGGTATGCCCCAGGCTCTTGTGCTTCTTTTCAGTTTTTGTGGAAATTTGGCTATGTAACTTGTGAAATATATATATAATGTGATGTGTTTCTTTATGTTTACACGGACTATGGTTTAGTATCCCTTGCGAGGCTTCGGCCCGTTCGCGGGAGGCGGACTCGGATCAAGTACGTTATTGGTTTAACGGGCTTGGCCGAGGCGTTCCGTCAAAGTTGGTATCAGAGCAAGGTCCATGTTAATATAAGAAATTAGAAAGATGCATAGCCTTATTTCGGTCTTTATACACTGCTGGTAGGGACCCTGGTTTTTTAAATTTGTTGTTTTGATTTTTGCTTGGTGTTTTGTTTATGTAGAAATTTCTGGAATGGCTGATAGAAGAGATTGGGGTGGTGGAGGAGATGATCTGGAGGAAGTACCCAGCGTATGATAGAAATAATCTGGGAAAGCCTCACGGATATTCGGACAAGGATGGACCAGCAGGCGCCGGTACCACCGGTTGCAGTGCCACCTGGGGATGGAGAGACTGTACCTGTTGCTCCAGTCCCGCCAAGAGTGGAGGTGCCTTTTGTAGCACCTGTGCCACCACCAATGTTAGTAGCAGAGGAACCAGTGATGCAAGTGGAAAAGTTTCTGAGATTGCAGCCACCTACTTATTCAGGAGGGCCGAATCCAGATACAGCGAGCACTGGGTTCATGAGATTGAAAGGGTCATTGCGACCATGAGGTGTCCGGCAGCAGATAAGTTGTGCTAGCTGCCTATCAGTTGAGAGGTTTTGCATTAGAATGGTGGCGACTGAAGATGCAGAGCCCCTTTGCAGGTAGACGAGGAAGCCATTACTTGGTTAGAATTTCTTAATGTATTTAACATACATTTTTTCCAATTCAAGTGCAGCAAGTAAAAAGGTAGCAATTTCGGACGCTCCAGCAAGGTACTCTTCAGTTTTAGAGTATCAGATGAGGTTTATGGCTCTCAGTCGTTATGCACCTTATGTTGTTTCAGATAATAATAGATGGTTGAATATTTCATTAGAGTTTGAGAGTGGAATTGCAGGATGCAATAGTACCTCTCATGTGCAAGATAGTGGAAGAAGCAGCCCAGAGAGCAGCTACATTGGAAAGATCTATTCGGACTCGTCATGTAGGCGAGTCAGGCTCAGGTAGTTTTCGGCTACCGCAGCAGTCAGTAGGTGCAAGTAAGGTAAAGCAGCAGCAGACCTTCTTCATCAGGCTTTGGTAAATGGGGCCAAAAATTAAAGCAAGCATTTAAGGCAAAGGAAGAGGATGGGAGGTCGTCAGCAGTTTCAGCAGGTCGAGGTAGACCTGAGGTGGAGGAGTCACAGAGAGTACTGCTAGACAGCCTGTTATTCCACCAGGTATAGATGTTATAATTGTAATTAGCCGGGGCATTTGATCAGCAATTGTCCCTATCCAAGAGAGTATGGGTATGGAAGAGGTGGTGCGCAGCAGCACAGCAGCCTCAGCAGCCACAGCAGGTCGTGGCAGAGGAGCACCGTAGCAGCGGGGAAGAGGCCGGGTTATGGCTATCACCCGAGCCCCGGAGGCATCGAATATGATAGAAGGTACTTTACCTCTTTATAATTATTCATAAGAGTTTTATTTGATTCGGGTGCCTCTCATTCTTTCATTTCCGAAGAATTTCTGGATTGTATAACTCATCCTTTAGAAGAAAATCTTGTGAGTTAGTAGTGGAGGTTCCTTCGCGTGAGTTTCTTGCTCACTTCGAGCTATGTAGATGAAGCTCCTATTATGATTGAAGGGAACCAGATGCCGGATCGGTTGTATGCCCTGCAGTTGTCAGATTATGATATTATTTGGGTATGGATTGGCTTGAAACTTATGGAGCAATGTAGATTGCAGAAAGAAAAGGATCAGTTTTGTCATCCTAATGGTGCAGTATTTGAATATCAAGGTATGCCTTTTTATACCTCTAAGTTTCTAACTTCTGCAATTAAAGCTAGAAAATTGATAAATGCTGGATGTGGCTTATTTAGCCACGGTAAGTCTAGTAGATCTAGTCATCCATGGAAGCAGTTCCCGTGGTTAGGGAATTTGCTGATGTTTTTCCTGAGGATTTGCCTGGTTTAGCTCCACATAGAGTGGTGGACTTTACTATTGAGTTGCTGCCAGGTACCATGCCGATTTCTAAAGCTCCATATCGGATGGCACCAACAGAACTAAAGAATTAAAAAAGCAGTTAGAAGAGCTATTGCAGAAAGGGTTCATTAGACCGAGTCATTCCCCGTGGGGAGCGCCGGTTTTATTTGTGAAAAAGAAAGATGGAAGTTTTCGGATGTGTATTGATTATAGAAAGTTAAATGATGTGACCATTAAGAATAAGTACCCATTGCCGAGAATAGATGATCTGTTTGATCAGTTGCAATCAGCAAAAGTATTTTCTAAAATTGATTTGAGGTCCGGGTACCATCAGCTGAGAATTAAAGAGGAGGATATAGATAAGACAGCCTTCAGAACCAGATATGGTCACTTCGAATTTGTGGTTATGCCATTTGGGTTGACCAATGCTCCCGCAGGTTTTATGGATCTGATGAATAGAATCTTTCATCCTATTTAGACCAATTCATTGTGGTCTTTATAGATGATATTCTGATTTATTCAGCATCTGAAGAGGAGCATGCAGCTCATTTGAGGTTTACTCTACAGTTGTTAAGAGATAACCAGTTGTTTGCTAAATTCAATAAGTGTGAATTTTGGTTAAAGAGATTCAGTTTTTGGGTCATGTTATCTCAGCTAAAGGAGTAGCGTGGACCCAAGTAAAGTGGAAGCAGTGATGAGATGGGAAGTGCCTAAGACAATAACTGAGATTAGAAGTTTTCTGGGATTAGCAGGTTATTATAGGCGCTTTATTCAAGATTTTTCTAAGATTGCAGCACCTATGACTAAGTTGACCAGAAAAGGGGTCCATTTGTGTGGTCCGGTGAATGTCAGAAAAGTTTCTGGAATTGAAGAAGAGACTTACATCAGCACCTATATTGACATTACCGGCAGGGAGTGGTGGTTTTGTGTTGTATACTGATGCTTCAAGGAGAGGTCTTGGCGCAGTGCTTATGCAGCATGGCAAGTGATAGCTTATGCGTATAGGCAATTGAAGCCAGCAGAGGAGAATTACCCCACTCATGATTTGAATTGGCAGCAGTTGTGTTTGCTTTAAAAATGTGGAGGCATTATCTGTATGGCGAGAGATTTGAGATCTTTACAGATCATAAAAGTTTGAAGTATATCTTCTCGCAGAAAGATTTGAACCTTCGCCAGCGCAGATGGATTGAATATTTAAAGGATTATGATTTCAGTTTGGCTTACCATCCGGGTAAAGCCAATGTTGTGGCAGATGCCTTGAGCAGAAAAGCATATGTAAGTTTGATGATGATTAAAGAATGGAAGTTGTATGAAGAGATAGTGGAGAACTCCTTGTATGTACCCAGTAGTCAGCGACGGGCAGTACTAGGTGCTAGTGCTGTAGAGCCGTCTTTGTATTGGCAGATTATTGAAGCTCAGAGAGCAGATGTAAGTTTAGCAGAAATTGTGAAAATGGACGGACGAGTTACCATTGATGATAATTGTGTGGTCAGGCTTAGAGGCAGGTTGTTTGTTCCAGTTGAAAGAGAGTGAAGCAGCGAGTGTTAGAAGAGGCTCATAAATCTAGGTACACTATCCATCCGAGTAGTACTAAAATGTACCATGATTTAAGGAAGCATTTCTGGTGGCCTCTTATGAAGAAAGAAATAGCAGAGTTTGTTGCAAGGTGTGCTATCTGTCAACAGATTAAAGCAGAGCATCAGAAGCCTGGAGGTCTATTGCAACCGTTGCCCATTCTACAGTGAAGTGGGATGATATTGCTATGGACTTTGTAGCAGGTTTACCAAGATCGAGTTCTGGGCATAATGGAATATGGGTATTTGTTGACAGATTAACCAAGGTGTGCAGATTAGTGGCAGTAAGTATGTCTTGGACAGTGGATAAATTAGCAAATGTTTATGTTGAAAAAATTATTCCATTGCATGGTATTCCGAAGACTATTGTGTCTGATAGAGATCAAAGGTTTACTTCCGGTTTTTGGAGAAGTCTGCAGAAAGTGATTGGTACTGAGTTAAGGTATAGCTCCGCTTATCATACCCAGACAGATGGTCAGATAGAGAGGACTATCCAGACTATTGAAGATATGCTGCGAGCTTGTTGTTTAGTTTGGGGAGGTAGCTGGGAGCATCATTTGGGAATGGTAGAATTTGCCTATAATAATAGTTATCATGCCAGTCTTGGGATGGCACCGTATGAAGCTTTATATGGAAGGCCATGTAGAACCCCTTGAACTGGCATGAAGTAGGAGAAAGGCAGTTAGTGGGTCGTAAATTGATTCAGCGAACCACTGAAGTAGTAAAGCTTATTAAAATAAAATTGCAGGCAGCTCAAAGCAGGCAAAAAGTTATGCAGATATCCGGAGGAGACCACTTCAGTTTGAGGTAGGAGATTTGGTTTTCTTGAGAGTTTCCCTGAGTAAAGGTATTATGAGGTTTGGAATGACTGGGAAGTTGAGTCCAAGGTATGTGGACCCTTCCAAGTGTTAGAAAGGGTTGGGGAGACAGCTTATAGGCTGGATTTGCCAGCTGAGTTTGCGGATGTTCATGATATATTTCATGTTTCTATGTTGAGAAAGTGTATTGAAGATCCAGCTCAGATAATCAGATATCAAGGTGGTGACCTGAGGCCGGATATGACCATGCCAGAGTATCCGGTACAGATCACAGATCGAAAGATGAAGAAATTACGGAATAAAGAAATTGAGCTAGTTAAAGTGAGATGGGAAATAGGTTGGGTGGTGAGGATACCTGGGGTTAGCCGAGGAAATGGCTAAAGGGTATCCTTATTTGTTTGAATAAGCTTTTGTATTTCCTTTTAGATGATAGTGCTTGTAAAGGTGTATGTGTTTAAGTTATTTGTGTTTAAATTGTGTTATGAATTTTGAGGTCGAAATTTTCCTTTTAGATGTAGTAATGTAACGTCGCGTGCTTCTTGGATCCATTTGGATCGTGTGTGTTGTGGTTGTTGTCACGCCCCGACGCGGAATATCGGATCACGAAGGCAGTTGCAAGAATAGGGTATAGAGCGAGTACTAGACATCAACCATTGCACATTGAATAATACTAAAACAAATCTTTCTCATTGATAACTGTTCAAATGTCTAGTTACAACCACTAATATCAGAGCCATTCCATAGGGCCCAATTACATTGCAATAGAAGGAAATAACTAACTACAACTCTAAGATAACATAACGACTCGAAGTACTCCTGGCTTCACTCTTGGTCATCCCTTCCTCGTGAGTGTATGTGTCATCCTCGTCTCACCTGAGAACATAACATCAAATAACGTAGGGTGAGCGATAACGCCCAGTAGGACTTAAATCTCAGGCTGAAGCAGGCTTTAAATAAATAACGCATTTAATGGCAGAGTATCTAGAGATAGCAAGTACAAGAGAGGCAAAATATAGCAAGAGATAGCACAACAGGTACAGGATAGCACAATAGCACGAGATTGAGTATAGTTTCCAAAAATAGCATAAGTATCGAGTATAGCACGAACAGCAGATGGCCATAGCACAACTAGCACAAGTATAATAGCACGACGAGCACTTGTTTATCATTCTAGACATCGAGAGAGTATAGCACGTTTTGTGTTTTTGATGTCATATAGATAGTCGAGATAGATAGCACTTGAGTGTAATGCCAAACACTCTGATCATTTAACTCCCATGGGCACTAGCACTTTCGGCGGGCACATCCCAGGACCTGATCGGGCCCTTATATATTGCCAGGCATTGGTTATATTGTTTATCTTTAGACAATCAGTCAATGGCCAATATAGAGTACCAAGAAGTAGATGAGAGCACTAGATGAATAGACGAGATAGTAGAGTGAATGTGAATAGACGAGCGAGTAAAGTATAGATGAGAGCTAGTGGACATTGCACGTAATGCGACGAGTAAACGACGATAGTAACAGTTGCACAACACGCGTACTGGTGTTGGCAGTCAGGTGGAACTCACGATCTTTCCGCTGGCCATGTTATGCACAAGTCCAGAGGTTCGACGTGATTCAAGGTAAGAGCGAACTTCTAATAGCCGTTTGGATCATATTGATCCCTAAAGGTGTAATGGGTTTTAGGGTACAACCGCTCGTCGACCATGTGGGAATCCATGATCAGAGGAGACTTACGGAGGCCTTGTGCAAGAGTTCACTAGTCCAGCGAACGGAATATCCGACGGAGAGTTCACCACAAGCCAAGAAAAGTGTGTATATAAAACAGGTGCTCGACGTTCTAGAGGAATTCTAGGACAGTGGAGCGTCGATATCGGTATTATAAACAATGCAAGAAACGAATACAAGTCCTTAAAATAGGGCAATTAATGTACTTTACTTCAATAAGTTACCAGATACATTATGAGATATTTTCTGCAAGATTTCAGCCATAAAGGGATGGTTCAAGTGTGTGCAAGTACAAGAGAAATCATAGATAGAAATAAGTCGTGAATATGTATTTTAAATCATTCAATATAGCACCATTTTTAAGTAGGGTTATTACTGGGGGTATAACTGTAAGAAGGCGTGAAGGCAACATAGGGCTGTAAGGGTGGCGACATGTGCCAGGCAGAACGCGACAAGGTCTTGTACGGGTCGCAACAGGGCTTGCAAATCGGATTCTGAGAACGCGACATAGGTACTGTCGCATTTCAGAAAGCAACAAGGAAGGCGTCGCAATGGCTTGAGAATGCGACAGGTGGTCGGTCGCAATAAGACCCAGAAGGCGACATATCGGGCCGTCGCTTTCTGGTGGTCTGCGCCGGCTCTGATAGGAATCAGACCAGGCTTTGGATTGCGGGCCGACTTGAATCAAATTGATATAGGGTTGTTCAAAAATTCATAACTATTTGTATACACGATGAAAAATCATGAGACCAGTTGCAAATTAACCTAGACATGTAAGGGTACTTCCAGTAAATAGGATTCGAGAGAGAGCATGGTTTGAAATGGTTTGAGAACAGACAAGAACGAGTACATAGAACATGACACAGAGAGCAAGACTGATTTAATTCGAGCAACATGCTCAATGATTTAGGCTTATTAGGGGCAAATGATCCCTAACCACATGAAGTATCTACAGTAAAAATTCGTAGCATGGGATCAAGTATACATAGAGATTTGAATTAAACATGACATCTCGGGGTTGTCTTGTTTGCAGAACTTCAAAATTAAGAACAAAAGATAGGATTGATGGAAAAATATGAAACTTGGGGGTTTCGTTCAAGAGGGTAAGAAGAACCTACAGAAAACGTTTCATGGTTTATGCTTGTGAGAATGCCTAGCTTTGACTCGATTTGTCTTCTAGGGCTAGAACTTGAAGAACAAGGGAAGAAGCTTCAAGCTCTTCTTCTCTCCACGAAATCCTCTCCTCCTTAGCCTCTTCTCACCATCCAGCAACTCTTGGCCACGAGCTAGGGTTGCCCAAGGAGTTTAAGAGGTGTATTTATGCAAGTATGTATTTCTATTCCTACTACTACTCTAATTCCTCTTAAATTCTGAAATTTCCTTACTCTAACCTTCCTTCCTTGCTTTCCAATCCCTATTTAGACTTGGATGAGATCTAAATTCGTGCTAAACCTTATAGGGTAGGTTAGGAATCCAATTCCAACTCTAACTTCCTATTTAATGCATTAAATACCCCTTTTCTATTTAGGTAATAATTTAGTTACGAATTTAGGGTATTTTCTTATTATTCTCCCTTTGTAAATTCATATTTTGACCCAATAAATTCTAGAAGATCCATTAGCAAAGCCCATTACTCTTTTCCATTTAATGGGTTTTATTTAATGCTCTATTTAAATATCCATTTAGCTAGGTTTTATTCTTTATTTAAATTTTTATTTTTCACAAAAATTCAGGTTGCTACAGTTGTAATGGCCGTTGTGAGGCCAATGTGAGTTGATTGTGTGTGGCTTGAGCAGGTGAAGTGCAGGTTTGGTCCTTAAATGAAACAGGATCTGCTGCAGTTGAGTTGGAGTTGGCGGCCAGGGGTGGTCGCTGACTTGTTAGCCTCCAGATAGGTTGTCGTTGACAGTATGAACTTGGCGGCACGGATGTGGACGTTTAGGGTGGCGGTTGCCATTGGCGGCAGAGGGGTTGTCGCCAACCTGAGAATTCTGCAGGTTATAGGGTCACCCGAGAGCAGGTTCTTCCCCTGGTTCTCTTATCCTCTTGCCCCAGCTTCACGTTCCAGTGTTTCTAGAGCTTCCAACAGGTTCAGAAGGGTGCTTGGAGGACCGTGGAACGTGTGGCTTTGCCGAATTGTGCGAGGAAACGCCGTGGCGTGGTGCAATTCCCGTGGGAGCTCGCGGAGGGTTTGGTGTGAACCGGAGATTGTAGGAGGTTATAGCGTGTTCTGAGGTAGGGGACGAACCCTATTAGCTCGGTAGAAACATTAAACACGACGTAACCACTTGAATCAGCATGTTAATGCATTTTCGGATTAAGCTACACCATGCGGGGTAATGGGTGGTTGAGTAATTTAGCGAACAAAGTATGCTGTATTGGGTTGTTTAGGTTTCATGCATGTTAAAAGAACTGTTTCAGTATGTTTTACCATGGTTTAAATGGTTGGAAAACTGTAGAATCTGTTTAGGGTTTCTGCAGGGTTAGCGGCCGAAGAACTTGGCGTCAACATCGTTTGTCGCCAAGCTCATCAGCTGGGATATAGAAGGCCAGATCCTTTGCCGTCGACTTCCTGTAAGCGGCAGTCGAAGTGGCCGCCTACTTGTTATAAGCAAAAAAGACTGTTTATGGTATTTATCGATAATAATTGGTGCATTAGCACCTGTGGTGCACTGAGTGCACGTAGTTTCCGTGTTTAGCATACAAGGTATGCAGTTAGTTGCTACTTTTGTGACTGCGTGTTGTTCACGCAAGTCCAGTTGGGTTCACGTGTAGTGGACTGTTGTTACTTGAGGTTTACGTGAGGTTTCACGTGATTTGTGTGTGACGTGCACGTGGTTTTGTGTACGTGGCAAGTAGTACGACGCCTACCGTGGTTACCTCTCCAGTTGGGTGCCCCAGGTTCTTTGTGAGCAGGCTGTTAGCTCGGGGCTTTGTCCCGGTACTTGTGTTGTACCGTCGAGGTCTGTGTCGTCTGACCATGACACCCTCACTCCTTTGCTTGAGTTGTACGTCCGGCTGAGGGAAAGACGACAGTGGGACAGTGACACTTGTGTTTGTCTTTAGTCACTTGTAGCGCGCTCGTAGTTGGGGGTACGGACACCAGTAGTCGACACTGCCCCCAGCTAGTCCTTTTCCAGTGCCTCACTATAGAGAGCTGGGCCCAGGGTCTCCTAAGGTGTCAGGCATGGGCCTGCGATCGTGTGGTCCACAGGTGGTGGTGTTTAGTTGGTCTCCACAGTTGCTTGACCTTTTCACGTGGAGCGGCAGCTGGACCTTTCGTCTGTGGCTGCGAGACTGAGAGGTAGACCTGTGTTAGCTTGTCCGAGTCAGTTTCTGGTGTCGCAAACCAGTTCACGTGACTCGTGTTTGGCTGTCTCTACTTTGGCTTGTACACCTGTACTGGTTTGCCGTTTAATTATTACAGTCGTTTCTCGTAGTCGGCAGACGGTGAGTACTTTTACAGCTTTAATATCCTGTTTAGCTATTCTATAAATTGTTGGTATTGTTTACTACTTCCGTACCTGTGGTTTGGTTTTGCTCAGTGTTGGGGGAGTTCCCTACTGAGCCAGTGACTAGCGAGGCTCACCCCTACCCCCACAGGTGAGAGCGAGGAGGACGTTTCACGACTGTCGTCCAGTTCAGAGCCGCGCCGTAACGGTACAGGGTCGGTACCTCCACCAGCTGTGTAGTAGCAGCTCCAGCAGTTGTAGTATAGTTAGTTGTTATTTTCTTCAGTTGTACCTCGGGGTATGCCCCAGGCTCTTGTGCTTCTTTTCAGTTTTTGTGGAAATTTGGCTATGTAACTTGTGAAATATATATAATGTGATGTGTTTCTTTATGTTTACACGGACTGTGTTTGGTATCCCTTGCGAGGCTTCGGCCCGTCGCGGGAGGCGGACTCGGATCAAGTACGTTATTGGTTTAACGGGCTTGGCCGAGGCGTTCCGTCACAAAATATGCTATCATATTTTTAACATAGTATATATATATATATCTTGAACTAACTTTCCTTGTTGCTTGCTGGGTCTAGTAGACTCACACTTGATTAACATTTCAGGAGAGACTGAGGACACTCAGGAGTTAGTACACTCTGACTCAGAGCGTGAGGACGTGGGGCCTAGTTCTTTTCTTTGTGTGTGTGTTGAGAGAGACTATGTATGTGAGAATAAGTTGTACTTTAGTTTTATGTTATTTGGACTTATAAACTGTTATAACTTTTGACTATTGTAATTCATCTTTTATGCTTTAGACTTGATATTTGGAGACAAGGTTGATTAAAAGTTTAGTTCCATATTCTATTGCAACTAGTTGGAATTTAAATTGTCATTTATGTATATCTCAATCTGAACCAATTATTGTTGGATATTTTCCACTGTAATACCTCTATTGGATCCAATGTGAGTTGGAACAACTATACTGGGTCCAAGAGGGGCATTACATGACGTATCGATCTGTTGCGTTCAACATTAGAAGGCTGAACCCTAGGCAGCCCAACAGCCAGCCACAACAGAGCCAGAACGTGACATGAAGATCATCGCAACCAGAACATAACGCGACATGGAACCTGTCACGACACTGAAGGCGACAACCATGGTGTCGCCTTCAGATTATGAACATGATGTATCGACCTGTCGCGTTCACCCTCTGAAGGCAGAGCCCTTGGGGAACATAGCCCCAAGGCCCACACCCACAAACCCGACGGGCAATGACCACGGAAGACTAGTCATGTGCCTAAGTTGGGGAAGAAACATTCCCTAACCAACTTAGGCACAGACCACCCTCGGAAAGCCTGGAAACGAGGAAACAGAACGGGCAAGAAGAATGCGACGGCTATCCTGTCGCAACTAGAATGCGACAGGGAGCCCATCACCTTTTGACTGATATCGCGGCAGCCTTCCTATCACGATCTCAGTTATAAGACAAGACCGGGGAAGAGGGCCATCCCGTGGTCTCCCAAACTATAAAATCAGATACAAAGAGGGGAGGAAAGAGAACACACACCATGCAAATGAAAAAAAGGCTCGAGGGGTACCAATACCACCTCTCCTCGCCCCACAAACCATAAGGAACTAAGCTACAAGAGAGGGAGCACCACCGATAAGCATCCACCTGTGCAAACACACAAGCACAAGAAGGATTGCTCGAAACAAAGCTCCATCTCCTCAAGACAAGAAGAGAGCAGAGATCCCTACTTGAAAATGAAGAGCTAAAGTCGTTGGGGCCCTTCATGTTGGAATGGTTGTTTCCTCCTCGCTCCACGCCACTCTAATGCTCCGCCACGAGCATGCTGGTACCTCCACAACACCCAAGTACCTGAGAGGGAGGGAGGAAGCTCCCGCACCACTGAGAGAAGAAGAAGAGAAAGGGAGAAGGAAGGAGAAAGAAGGAGAAAGAGGTGCATGCAAGTCTTAAGGCCTTAGAACCGAGGTCATGACAAGATAAGCGTTGTGTTCTTAATAGAACGCGACAGACAATTTGTCATCTTCTCAAAAGTTTCGATAGGTCTTCTGACAGGTGGGCAGCCTGCAGACCATGTGTCATGCCTACATGTGCATCAGCTGAACGCGACACCTAGCGCGTCGCCTTCACACAAATGTGTGCGGACACGTGGCACACTAGCCACAACAAAGCAGATTGCGACATAGAGGCTGTTGGCTTCATAAACTAGAAGGCGATGCAGATCGCATCGGATTCAATAATGCCACGCCTTGACCCATCGCGACCCCAATGACAACACCAAGGCAACTAGAACCCAAGATGTTACAAGGGCTTACTATTCTCACAAGAAAGAAAGTGGTGAAAATACATGTAGACAATGTACTTGGCTTGTAGCAATATTGAATACCATGGGTGATGTTGTAATCATACAAGCAATTGAACAATCATGGAAGAGAGTACTGAATTAAAGTTTGTGCTAGAAGGAGACATTTAAGTAGCCACTCTTTGGCTCAAGTAGGTAATACACATTCAACTTGTATCTTAAGGAAAATGGTGACCAATCAAGCATATATGATTTAATGTCAAACATCCAATAGATCCATTATCATTATGTACAGCCCGTAAACGAATTCGAGTGCTCCCCCCGGGACTAGACCTTACCCCTTGCACAGACATTAGTTTAAAAGAGTCCAAAAACTCAAAGTTGTCATCCCATTTTCCATTTTCGATAAACATGAATATTTGGTACTTGGACACTCGTCAAGAATAGAACAAATTCTCGAAAATGAATTATTATAACTAGTATTCCAAAAAGGATCCAAAAATATGAGAATTAAGAATAGGTGATTAGTGTTGTACTCTGTAGATTTTGATGATCACAAAAACACTAAGTTAGTTCAACTCATGTTCAGAAAATCACAAAACACAGAATATAATTCATGTTCATGATCAAGCATTTGATTTATGTTTATTTAATTTAAGGGTCTAATTTGTGTGTTAAGTGTGCATTATATTTGTCCAAAAGTCGTATTTAAAGTGGATAATATAAAGCCCAAGACTTGGACAAAACAACGAAGCCAATAGCAAATCCATGACCGCAAAACTAACAATCAGACGGCTGACATGTCGAAATCAGTCGACCGATAATCAAAGGCTAGTCGATTGAAGGACAACCCAATCGATTGTAGTACAGGGGCAGTCAATTGATGTACAGTCCAATCGATTGATAGAAAGAAGGTCAATCAATTGATATTAAAGGTTCCGATTGATGAAGAAAAGATCGGACGACTGATATGAAGGATTCGGTCGACCGACCAGGCCAGTAGCTTTGGCACTAGGACAGTCGAAGAATCGATCGATCGACTTCGCTAAATCGAACAACCGACTTGGTGTTGCGTGTCAACACAAGAGAAGAACTAGGTCGACACCAAAGCTCAAGTACTGGATCAGACGATCAACGTTGATCTGTGTGTTGACACAGAAGTAGAATTAGGTCGACACCAAAGCCAAAGTTCAAAATCGGACAACCGATCTTGCGAAATCAGTCATCCGACTCCGAAACCCAGTTTCCTATTTGGATAGGTCTTTTCCAAGTTTGGATATGGATGAGATTTCCTTGTTATCCATGACTAAGATGAAGTCTATTGGAATGTGAGTATATAAAGGGAGGCCTTTCCATGTGTGTAGGAAAAAATACATAGTTGGAGAATGAGGTTTGCATCCAGGCTAGGGCAAAAGACGAACCAACAAACCAGAGCACTCTCCAAGAGACTTCTTCGAGGGTTTCTGTGCAAGTTCAAGGTGTTGGATGTTCTTAAGATCGTACGTCCACAGTACAACATCCAGGAAGACCTATTCAAGCTTTTGTATTTTTCTCTGATGTTTCTCGACCACGCCAAAATAGGAGAATTCCGAACTGCAAATTTTCATCTTTCTTCTCTTGTTATTGGGTTGAGAATTGTATTTTAGTTTATACAAACATTTGTGTATGTGTGCTTGGTTGTGAGCACGTTGTTTTTGTTGGTGTGTAGTGCGTGTGCGCATACACATCAGATTGTCTCGTCCCTAGGAAACGAGGTGGGGTTGTGGTTGTCTCTGAAAACAACAGTGTGTGTGTGAGGTTTTGTAACTTGTACCTTGGAAACAAGTTAGTGCAAATCCTCACAGGGGTGTGGGGTAGTGGACATAGACGCACACATGGGTGTGTTTGTCGAACAACTCTAAATTTTGCGTGCATGTGTGGTTTGTTCCATCTTTTCTACCTCCGTCCTACGCACGTTAGGATAGTTGGTTTCATCTACTACTTGTTATATTCTGTTGTGCATATCACATAATATGTTTGATTAATTTAGTCTAATTTGTTCTGAGTTAAAAGAATTTTTATTGGGTGATAACCAATTCACCCTTCCCCTCTTGGTTGTCCATCGCATCCTTGCACATCAATTGTTATTAGAGTAGAGCTCTTGGTCTAAAGAGAGATTCTGGTTACGATGGCCAACAAGGGATTCATACATGAAGGCTTCTCTATCCAACGTCCACCTTTCTTTGATGGCAGCAATTACTCCTATTGGAAAAACCATCTATATGTTTTTCTCAGAGCTCACGATTATAAGATCTAGAAAGTTGTGAGTAATGGTCCATACACACTACCATAGGATGAGGGAAAGTGGATGGAGAATCACATTAAAAATCCAAGATTAATTTCAGTGCCATGAATATAATGCAATGTGCTATTCATCCTGTTGAATATTCCCATGTATCCATGTGCAAATTAGCAAAGGCGATGTGTGAGAAATTGAAGTTAATTTATGAAGGCACTTCAGAGGTCAAGGAGGCCAAAGCCAACATCCTGGTTCATGAATATGAGATGTTCTAGATGAGCTCGGTAGAAACAATCTCTGACATGTTTGCATAGCTCTCCAATATCACCAATGGACTAAAGGCACTTGGGAAGAACTACACAGACACAAGGATAGTTTGTAAAGTTCTGAGGTCCCTCCCACCAGCGTGGCACACTAAGGCTACAGTCATTGAAGACTCCAAGAACTTGTCAACCCTCACTGTAGTGGAGTTGATTGGGAGTCTCATGACATATGAGATTAATCTAAAGCGGGAGGAGGCCGAGCAATCCTTGCTTATTAAGCAAAAGGCTGTAGCACTCAAGGTAAGAAAATCCAAGGCAAATAGCTCTGAAGAAATCTCCTCAAGTAAAGATGAGGAGGAAGTCGCCAAAATTGCACGAAGCTTTAGAAAAGTTCTGAGAAAGAAAAGGCCACAATATGCAAAGCTTCCTATGGACTCCAAGGGCAAAAACAAGCAAGAAGACTCTAGCAAAAAAATCAGAATTGATCTGATATGAGTGCAAAGGAATTGGGCATATGAGATCAAAATGCTCAGGATTTCTGAAAAAGTAGAACAAACAAAAGACAAAGAAGCCCAAATCCATGGTCGCCACCTGGAGTGACTCTGACCAGTCATCTTCTGAGGCAGAAGAACCTAAGAAGGAGGAGTGCAGTCTCATGGCTATTGATGATGAATCTCCTGAGCTAAACTCTGACCAAGAATCTTTTACTATTGAGGAGATTGAACAAATGTATTCTGATTTGCATGAAAAATAGGAAAATCAAAAAGGAAAACAAGGGATTGAAAAATAAATTTGAAACTTTCCTGCATGCTGAAACAAATTATATGTCATGTCATGAACATCAACTGCAATGTGAAAAGCTACTAAATGATAATGATCTACTTCAAAGTAAGATCACATTGTATGAAGATGAAATTGACTCCTTGACTTATGATAATACTAATTCTAAGAAGTTTAGTATGCTTGAAAAGGAAAATGGCTATTTGAAATCTGAAAAATGAAGAATTGAAGAAAATGCTGAAGTTTTTGAAAATTCTATAAAGAAAATACATGAAACTATAGATGAGCTCAAATCTACTATGTCTAAACTTATGAATGGAAAAGAAAAATTAGATGAGGTTCTTAGTGTCAAGGTGAATAGTGATAGACATGGTCTGGGGTATGTACCTAAGAAATCTAAGTCTAACTCCCTTAAGACAAAGACAAATTTTGTTCATGCTTCTA
This sequence comes from Colocasia esculenta, assembly GCA_014218235.1. Taxonomy (NCBI): domain Eukaryota; kingdom Viridiplantae; phylum Streptophyta; class Magnoliopsida; order Alismatales; family Araceae; genus Colocasia; species Colocasia esculenta. The sequence goes on along the minus strand of JACBKR010001135.1, from coordinate 4,558 downwards.
ATAGTCCAAGAACTTCTCATGCTAGACTAAAACAAAAAAGACTCAACTGAATTCTCATGCTAAGAAAACTGTGCATGCCAAATAACTAGTTCAAGATAAGAATTCCATGAAGTCAAAAAAAACTGATCATGTTAGAAATCTTGAAAAGTCTAAGAAGCATGCACAATCAAAGAAAGGAAAGCATGTTAATCATCATGTTGTTCAAAGGCCACAATCCACACAATATACTTCAAACATCATATGTTATTTCTGTGGTGGGCATGGTCATATGAACTATAGTTGTTCATTAAAGAAAAACATGTAGAAAATGAACTTGGTGTGGATTATGAAGGATCTGCTCCCTTCCAAGACTAACACTATTGGCCCTAACTTGTGATGCTTAAGTCCACCTAGCTTGTAGTAACTCATAAGGAAAAAGCTACCTGTCCAAAATGAAAAGAGGAATTGAGCTTAGTAACCGGGTCTTTTCACTAAACAAGTGAGAAGTCTCACGTCAAATGGTAATGCTTTTCTCAAAAATACAATAAAAGAAAGAAACAAAAAAAAATAAATCACATCATTTGTTTCAGAACAAAAAAATAAAAGAGGACAGAGTGATAGCTACAAATAATTGAGGGTCTTACATGCATCGGTAAGATTGAGAGTATCTGCTAGTGTTAATTAGAACTTTGCTTATCATCATATGTGATGCCTCTTAATCATGTATCACACTTCACATTCAATGGTATTTAATTTTGAATGTATGTTGAAAATTTGATTAAATACTGGACTATTTAATGACTATCTTTTAGAGCATGCACTCCCATCAAATTCACCAAATGACATTTTCACATATTTTGTATTATGCTAATGAACCTCTTATCCCTAATGCCACCCACTTTTTGATGTTGTCAAAAAGGGGGAGAGAATATGTAGATTTTATATTTTGGTTTTGGGGGAGAGTTTACTTCCAAAGAAAAGGGGAGAGTTAGAGTCATAAATATTTTAAAGAGAGGGAGTTAATCTTGCATGAATGAATGCTTGCATTGTGTCATATGAAAACACATAAAAATCAAATCAAACTGTTATCTCAAATCAAATGTTGTGTTTTGTGTGAAAATTTTATAAGTGTTTTGTCATCATCAAAATGGGGGATGTTGTTGTACTGTGTAGACTTTGATGATCACAAAAATACTAAGTTAGTTTAACTCATGTTCAGAAAATCACAAAACACTGAATGTAATTCATGTTCATGACCAAGCATTTGATTTATGTTTATTTAATTTGAGGGTCTAATTTGTGTGTTAAGTGTGCAGTATATTTGTCCAAAAGTCACACTTGAAGTGGATAATACAAAGCCCAAGACTTGGACAAAATAGCAAAAGCCATGACTACAAAACTAATAATCAGATGACCGACTTGTCGAAATAGGTCGACCGATAATCAAAGGCCAATCGATTGAATAATAGCCCAATCGATTGTGGTACAATGGCAGTCATTTGATGTACTGGATTAGACGACCGATGTTGTTCTATGTGTCGACACAGAAGTAGAATCAGGTCAACACCAAAGCCAAAGTTCAAAATCAGACGACCGATCTTGGGAAATCGGTCAACAGACTCCGGAAACCCAATTTCCTGTTTGAATAGGTCACTTTCCAAGTTTGGATATGGACAAGATTTCCTTGTCATCCACGGCTAAGATCAAGTCTTTTGCAAGTGGTCATATAAAGGGAGGCCTTTCCATGTGTGTAGGAAAAAATACATAGTTGGAGAATGAGGTTTGCATCTGGGCTAGGGCAAAGGATGAACCAGCAAACCAAAGCATTTTCCAGGAGACTTCTTTAAGGGTTGCTGTGCGAGCTCAAGGTGTTGGATGTTCTGAAGATCATACGTCCATAGTACAATGTCCAGGAAGACTTGTGCAAGCTTCTGTATTCTTCTCCGATTTTTCTCAACCACGTGAAAATAGGAGAATTCTGAACTACAAATTTTCATCTTTTTTCTCTTGTTCTTGGGTTGAGAATTGTATTTCAATTTACACAAACATCTATGTGTTTGTGTGCTTGGCTGTGAGCACATTGTTGTTTGTTGGTGTGTAGTGCGTGCGCGCATACACAATGGGTTGTCATCTCTCTGGAAACGAGGTGGGGTTGTGGTTGTCCTTGAACAAACAGTGCGTGTGGGAGGTCTTGTAACTTGTACCTGAGAAACAACTTAGTGGAAATCCTCACAGGGGTGTTGGGTAGTGGATGTAGATGCACACTGAGTGTGTTTGTCGAACCACTCTAAATCCAGCATGCATGTGTGTTTGCTCTATCTTTTCTATCTCCATTCTATGAAAGTTAGGATAGTTGGTTTATTACTTGTTACATTCCTTTGTACATATCACATAATAGGTTTGATTAATTTAGTCTAATATGTTTTGAGTTAAAAGATTTTTTATTGGGCGATAACCAATTCACCCCTCCCCTTTTGGTTGTCCATCACATCCCTGCACATCAATTAGATGATCATGGTTGTTTCAATGAGGTCTGGTGTGCAGCAAAAAGGTTGCCATGTTGGTGAAATAACTTTAGAACCCAAGTGTGAGGCCCTGGAGGGGAGGGGGAGATGGTCTCCCCTGTCCCCATGCACATCGTGTGCAGGGGACTCCGAAAAAGGAAGCCTGGCCTTTTCGGAATGGGAAACCCCCCCCTCCTGCCCTTTTTCTTCCCCCTCCCTCAAGCCATCACTTCCATCCCTCCTTCTCTACTTCTTCTTTTCCTCCTTCCTTTCCCCCTCCTTCCTCTGTCGGGCTGCACCGAGGAGTAGGGAGGAGCGCTACTGAAGCAGTAGCCACCGATGTTGTTTTGTTCCTCCTCCTATATGTTGCAGCTGGAAAGTCCTCCCTCTCCGACATCAGCGGATCCCCCTCCCCCTCTGCACCGCCGGGAAACCCCCCTCTATACGTTGTTCCCTCTCTCTCTCTCCGGGTCGGTGGGTCGGCGGTGTTCGGGGAGGGCCGGCGGTGGCCGGTGCCCTCCCCAGCCGCTGTGGGGGCCCGCCAACGGCAATCAGAAGCCAGCCACTGGCGGGGTTGCCCCTCCATCCCCTTCTCCTCCCCTTGTTGGGCAAGGGGCATCGAGTAACCCCCAGAAATTCAGTAGTTAGATAATAGAAATAAATTGAAAACGGTAAATTCAATATTAGAAAAATGTACTGCCATTATCGTACATACAAAACCCCATTATAAAATTTCAAAAAACCATAGTTTGACTCTAAATATACTCCCAAATGACCCACGGAGAAATTCGTGCAAAGGAAAATTAGATGGTCAATGTTTAAGGTGTTTTTGCGACTGAGTATCGTAATCAGAGAATAAGTTGGGACATCGTTATCACACATACTTAGATGAGTCAAAAAATAAATAAAAATCATAGATGGACTTAAAATAATATCCTCTAATGATCCATCAAGAAATTTGGGTCAATAAAAGTCCTTTGGGGTAGTTTGTTTAAGAGTATTGTTACTTATTATCGTAATTAAGAAATAAGTTGGAAAATCCTTATCATGTGTATAAATATGATCATGAACCAAATTAAAATGATGGGTGGACACCAAACAATATGTGTGGATAGTCCATAAATGAAATTGGACCAATGGACAACTTATGACCCATCAACAAATTCAAGTATGAAAATAGTAAATAATAACTTTCCTATCATCGGAATGATAGAACTTACGTACCACTATCGTACATGAGAGAACACATCGAAAAATTTCATAAAAATTAAAAATCAACCCCAAATATTATCCCTAAGCATTACATAAATAAATTCGTGCAATGAAAAATCTGATTGGCCTTGGTACGTCACAATGTGACGAATTACCTAAATTAGGAAACTAAGTCGGAAAACCCTTAACGCGGAAATAACGTGACCATAAATTAATAAACATGTTGGAGAGACTTCCAACATCATGTATTAATGACCCATTAACAAAATTGGGCCAATGGATCACTTTTGGCCAAGAATAAAATGGAGCTAGAAAAATACATAGAAATTCGCAACCCTAATTGAGCTGAAAATAGGAGGAGGTAATTAGGGAAAATCTCATGCCAATTAGGCTTTCTTGGCAACCCAGTTTCATGGATAACCATTGTGGGAGGTTTCCTAAAGCCTCACCCACTCTATTGGGGTGAGAAATCATCAAAATAAGGAAGGTGAAATGCCAAAACCGCACCTTGTCTTACCCTCACGCAATGGAACTTCTAAAACACACTACATGGATATATACATGCCATGAAACCCTAGGGGACGAAAATACACATTGTTGGGGTTGTGGGAGGCTGTTCCTGAGCACCCAAAGGAGGAGGAAACCGCCCCAACTCGGAGCTTCTTCTCTGCTGCGTTTTGCATCAACCTGTGCAGGGTGCCCTTCTTAGAGTCGACCTAAGGTGAGTCAAACCACAACCAAACCGTGCAAGGCTTATACCCCTGGAAATAGGGTCGAGTTTAGTTCCTAGTCCCACTGGTTTGCCTATTTTTCACCTAGTAGATCGAGAGTATTAAGCGTTCTCCAACAAGTGGTCTGAACGA
>JACBKR010001134.1:0-66367 GCA_014218235.1 Colocasia esculenta | reverse complement strand
AGATCGAGAGCGAATACAATGGTCAACTTTTACATCGAGATCAAATCCAATGATCGAATTCCGATTGATAATAGATTTAACAGTTGGATTTTGATCAAATGTAGATCGAGAGTGAATCTTGCTGTCAAATCTTGATCAAAATTAAATCCAATGTTAGGATTTCGACTATGAGCGAATCTAATGAGCGAATTTTGATGAGATTGTTTTAGATTGGCAGCAAACCCAACAATAAGTTCTTGATCATATATATGTAGATCGAGAGTGAATCCTATTGACCACTCTTATATTTATCCTCATATTTTGGTGATAACTAAAACTCATGAAAATTGTGAATATATTTAATAATATTTTTAAGATATTTATGTATAAGAAATCTATCACGATAAAAAGGAAATGCATTAAAAGTCCAAATCGATTATAGTTCAATCTGTGTCGATCAGACTAAAGTGCTACATTGATTACTGAAAAAGTCTTATACCAATTAAAGAAGACATCTTCACATCGATTATTGAAGAAGTTTGTATCGATTATTGAAGAAAAGTACTGAGTATTGAAGAAACTTTCTACCAATTAGTGAAGAAAAGTTTTATTCTGATTATAGAAGAAACATGTGCAGTCTTATATCGATTAGAGAATAAATCTCATATGGTTTCTATCAATTAGTGAAGAAAAGTGTTATACTGATTACTGAAGAAGCTTTCTACCATTAGTGAAGTAAAGTTTCATTCCGATTGTAGAAGAAACATATGTTCCGATTAGTGTTATGTTACATCGATTACTTAACATTCTTTCCTATTACTTAACAACATTCTGATTACTCTTATGTTGTTTCAATTGGTGAATAAGTTTATGTCGATTGTGTTATGAACATTCTGATTACTGAACAAATGTTCAACTCATTCCAATTAGTGAACAAAAATTTAGTAGCATTTGATTTATTTTATGAATGTTCTAATTACTGAATAAATGTTTTATATATTCTGATTAGTGTTATTCAAATATCGATCAATGAACACTTACGATATATTGTTCCCATTAGTGTTGTTCACATATCGATTAATGAATACAAGTCATACATTGTACTGATTAGTGAATACATGTCTTATATTGTTTCGATTAGTGAACAGTTATTATGTATGCTTCCGATTGGTGATCAAATACATCGATTAGGTATATCTTTAGTTTGAATATTGCTTTGTCAATTATCTTGGCATGTTAGCAAGATTTCTATATCTCTACACAAGATTTCGAAATCTCTATAATTATTTACTTATTATTTCCTACCTATTAAAGTATGAATTTTGTAGGGGAACTTGAAGCGACCCTAGATATTTATGCCCAATAAGGCACCATATCCAAATCCGCCTCCCGCGATCAGACCGAAGTCTCGCAAGGGATATCTCACACAAGTGTCCAATAAGAATATAAAAGATTCATACTTATATAAAAACATACAATTGTCCCATATATTATTACATATCCAAGAGAAAGGTACAACTACCTGGGGCATACTCCGAGGGAGCAAAGCTCACATTGAACACAACGACTACTCAGCTGCTGGTGGTACAAGTCTGCCACAACGCCACTGCAAGCCAACACATGACAAACCCTGAAAAGAACTATAGGGGAGTGAGCCTCAACAAGTCACAGGCTCAGTAGGAACCTCCCAGAAACAACTAGAACCATCACTAAAAGAAGGAACCAAGTCCTCAACCCCTAAGGGTCTCACTGTTACGTCGATAGTTAAACCACAACAGACACTCATTAATCATAGATAAACTACAATTAAATATAACATATCAACTAATTCAATCCTCTAAAAGTAAGAGGAAGCAATAGGACTAGCACAACACCAATAGTCCGCCTAATCACTAAAGCGCCCAAACCACAAGCCTCACAGGCAAAGCACTGCTTAAGCTACAAGTCTCACAGGCAAACCACTGCCTAAGCTATAAGCCTAACAGGAGAACCTCAAACACATGGTAACAGGACTGCTAGCCAAGAGCTAGTCCAGTATACCCTAAAATCACAACACATCAGAAGACCACCTTTAAAAGAGTACAATATGGCAAGTGAAAGGTCCTACAATACGACCTCCATGGAGCACAGTTCCACCTGAACACCTAAAAAGGCTAGCACATTGCGTGCCACAATAGCCAACAACCTACATAGAGTACGGGCACCTAAAAGCTCGAGGTACCACGACAAACCACCACCACACACAAAACCACAACACAACTGTGCCTTCTACAAGGCACACCATAGTGAGTCAAACCACAAATGGTAAGTCACCACTTACAAACTACAACCACTGGCAAAGCACGAGTCGGAAGAATGATGCCACCACATGGGAACAGACTACTGGTTCATGGCGCCAGTATCCAACCCGGACAACACAGCCCAAGAACTAACTCTTAGTCTCGCAGTCACGGACGAAAGGTCCACCTGCCTCTCCACAACCACACAGTAAAGCCAAAGAACAATGGAGACCAACCAACACCACACCTGCAGACCACACACAACTGCAGGCCCATGCCTGACACCTTAGGGACCCTGGCCTAAGCTCCCTAAAGTGAGGCATTGAAAAGCAGACTAGCTGGGGACCAGTGACGTCTACTGGTGTCCGTACCCCCAACCACGAGCGTGCTACAAGCGACTAAACACAAACTCTCACAAGTTGCTGCCCTCTGTTATTCTTTCCCCTCAGCTGGACGTACTACTCAATTACAGGAGTGAAGGTATCCAGGAAGACGACACAGACCTCGACGGTACACATAGTACTGGGACAACCCCGAGCACTAACGTGCCTGGCTCACACAAACCTTGGGGTACCTGACTAGAGAGGCATTCCGGAATAGGCGCTAGACCACCAAACATGGCAAGCACACAAACTACGCCGATCACTTAACACTCGGTAAAACTTATATCTCAACACATTTAACATAATCGGCTCATCACTGGTCACTATGAACCTCCAAGCATAACACACCATTAACACGAGATCCACATTATAACCTTGCATGTCATTGGCCATCTCCTAGCCTCCATGGTAATGCACCATAATGCACATAACCACACATATGAATCACATAACCTTTATAACATACTTAACATAATTAATGTAACCAACAACATTACTCACTCATTAACCACCACTATTCCATTAACCTAACATACTTTACGAATCATTAATCAACTTAGAACAACTTAAAATACCTTAAAATGACTTGAGCTAGGTCGACACAGGACCATCATTGCCCAAGGCTCAACCACTCATTTCGGACAGAAGAACGCGACGGGGGCCACTGTCATGATAAGAACACGACAGCTCGACTAACCGCAATCCCACACCAGAACGTGACAGCATCTACCATCGCGTTAAGAATGCGACGGCTCGACAGCCACTTTCACAAACCAGAACGTGACGGGGCCATGGGTCGCGGCCTGAAGGCGATAGCCCGATCCATCGCCTTCTCCGACGGAAACCTGCACTCCGATTTCACATAGAAACCAGCTCAAAACCTCATTTCCTGCATACCAAACTTATACAAATCCATTAACTATACAATAAACACAACTAGACATCGATACACCATAAAATGCTTCAAATATGAAAGACCCGGCCCTTCTGGGACCTTTAGCCCTGTCCTCAGGGTGGCAGCAGGCACCCTGGTCGCGACATGGTCATGGCAGCACCCTGGTTGCGACATGGTCATGCCAGGGGGGCCCGTCACGACATGGTTGCATCGCGGCACACCCTGTCATCACTATTTAGTCGTGCCGGGGGTGGGCGTCGCACTCTTGTCACGCCGTCTGGAGGCGTCGCGACTGCTTTTTTGACCGATCTGACTGCTATCCGTTAGTCAGAATAGTCTTGTCGGTTGTCAGGATCATACAACGTTGATGCAACTTGCTCAGCCGTCGCATTTGCTTTTTCCCAATCTTCGAGGTTTGACTACTTTTGGGGTCGCACAGGGGGTGGCCGTCGCGATAGGGTCGCGCCGCACCGACCCATCGCGTTTTAGGGGTCGTCGGTTTAAAAACCGAAGGTGCACCCCATTCTCCCCCTCTCGCCCTCTCTCTTCAATGTCTTCCCTCTCCTCCCCGTCTCGAGCTCCCTTGCGGTTTCTCACCCATTCTTCATGCTCGTGGTGCTCTGCTGAGGTGGTGGCGTCCATTCATGCAGGGGGGTCGTGTTCTTGGAGCGAGGAAGTGGTGGTCTTCCAACGTGAAGGCCCCAACGGTAGGCTCTTCTCGTGGAGGTAGGGACCCTTGATCCTCTCACCCTAAGCATGCTCCCCTCCCTCTAAAGATGGTGTTTCCTCGTGGTTTGGGGTTTGTGGGAGTGTGAGGATCATGCTCGTGCTTGAGTGAGGTTTCCATCGAGCGTAGATTCTCGTGAATCCATGTTTATGGGGTTTTAAGGGTGCTTGAGTGATTTACAGCTTTCATACATGTTGCACATGCTCCCCTCCCCCTTGTGGAATGTGTGTATCGAGTTTTGGGTGGTTCTCGGGAGGATTGCTCTGGAACCCCCCTCGGCTGAAGACGAGACCACTATAAGGTCGCGATCTTGTCGCGACGGCCTAGCCGGTCGCGACATGATCGTGACGCTCTTGGGCGTTGCGATGTGATCGCGTCGGATAGGGCCGCCGCGACATTATCGTGACAGGGTAGGGCATCACGACAGGTCGTGACGGCCCGATGTGTCGCGACTATAGCCAAGAGACATGTTATGGTCTTGCGAAGTTCCGTGTTTTATGGATTCTTTGTCGTTTCCGCTTTTACTGTACCCGTGGCACCTATGCTAGTTCCCTAGTACGGTCCTACACTAGTCATCGCTCGGTGCTCGTCACTTGAGGTCTTGTCCCCTAGAGAGGTTGTTACCATTGTCTAGGACCCCCGTCCTTGAGAGTCGATTGAGTGAGTACTCCGGGCTACAAGCGTGCTCGGTTGGCAGCCGAGTAGGCGGACTCTGGAGCAGAGGGGAAAGTGGTGGTTAGGACAGTGGCGTTGAGTCATTTGCAGAGCTCTCGTAGTTTGTCTGGGACGCCGAGGTCGTTTTTGAGTAGTTCTTCGTGGGCGCAGTCCAGCTAGTCCTTTTCTCACTGCCTCACTCCTTATGGCCCCAGAAACACTTGGAGAGGCCAGGCGTGGGACCATAGTCCGGTCATACTACGGCGGTTACTGTTGTGTTACTTCGTGTCCTGCCTAACTCTGATGATATGTGGAGGTTTGGAACTGGGTCGAGGATAAGACGTCGGTGGAGCCCCTGACTGCTTGACTAGTGGTAATGTTTTCCGTAACTAGTGTTCTTTGTCCAAACAGATTTTTCCTCTATCAATTTTTGCTAGCCTTATGGTGGTCACGACGAGCAGTCATATGGAGTTTCCGACCGTGTTGTACTTCCGTACCACGCTAGTTTAGCTTTGCTTCCGCACTTCCGTTCATAGTAGAAGATATGACTGCTGTTATTTATTTGATATATATTCTTCTACCTATTAAAGCCAGTAAAGATTGGTAGTCCCTACTGAGCTTCTGCTGTGAAGCTCATCCCTTCTTTCCCAGGTGAGACTTCTCAACAGTGGCAAGGTGCACGCCGGGCGGAGGAGACGGGGAGGTAGTTGTGGTCCCCGTAGTTAGCAGTGGTTCCCCCTCGGGGTGTGCCCCTAAGGGACTTGTTATCCCTACCATTACTTGTACTAGTGTGTGTGTTGGGACTGTACTTAGAGTTGTACAGAGCGATCTTGCGCTTCTTTCTATTTCCGTGTGTGCGCTTCTAGTTTAGTAGTTGACATTTACTTCCATTACATATCCTGTTAGATTCATATTATAGCCATTCTAGGTCTCCAGATCCGTGGTGGCGACCGCAAAAATTGGGTCCTCGGCGTGGGCCGAGGGTCAGGTTCTCGAGGTCATTATAGTTGGTATCAGGGCGAGAGTCTGACAGGACTTGTAAAGGACTAAATTGCAACAAGAAGTTCCCAACAGTAGTACGAGTACACTGTTTAGCCGCCCGAGTGGTATTGTTAACCTTGTTGGTTGTGTGTCGTGCAGTTGATATGACTCCGCGCAGGCATAGGCACGTGAGAGAGGTGATTGAGAGTAGGATGAGTCAGATATGCCCCGCGCAGGGCAGGTCCAGAGGAAGTGTCAGCAGAGGAGTCAGTGGCCCGCGGCAACAACAGCGGTAGGTAGGCAGCAGTAGCAAGAGTACCACAGCCTCAGCCGCAGCAGTACGCAAAATGGTTTCCCTTGGCAGAGCAGTTCTTCAGGAACTTGTACCAGGGAGCGTGGCATCCCAGGCAGGCAACATTAAGAGGTCAGCCTCCGGTACCTCCCCCAGCGGTACGAGCAGCAGGGAGATCCAGAGGTGGAGCAGTCAGCGGTTTAACAGGCGTCGGGTACCGGGAGCAGCTAGGCCGTCGAGGAGGACGGCTCTCATGAGGACAGGACCGCCCTCTTGGAGAGGTTTTTGCATCTCTGGCCACTGATGTTCTTCGGTGAGTATGATCCAGACAAGGGAGAGTTTGGACGCACGAGTTGGAGCGCATGTTTGAGACTATGGAGTGGTGCCGAGGACGACCAGGGTAGACTGGCAGTGTATCAGCTCAAGTATCATGCCCCCATTTTTATTTTTTAGCAGAATAAATTGAGAGACGCGACGAACAAGCCAGCATTTAGAAGCTATAGACCAATAGCTATACAATAGGCCCACAATGCAATAATCAAATTTTCTTCCTTATTTATCAAAAATAAATATTACCCTCTAATGTCAAATGAACACTCCTTGCTCACGAATCTATCTCTCTCTCAAAGAAAGGGAAAAATTACATTAATGATCAATCTAATAAAAAATAGGAATTTACTCTCTAAGTGTACTCCATGCTCGCGCACAAGTCCATCATTCAGCTTTACCTTCACTGCCTGAAATTTGAAGAGAGCAGGTATGAGCGCACTCTCCCAGTAGGATTTACATCTTCCAGCAATGATATAGTATTTACATTTTAAAGGTAGAAGGTATGAACATGATATGTACAATGCAATTAAAACATCGGTAGTAGCACGTGTACAGTGTATCCTGCAAGATAGTATGATCAAGAGTTGTAATGATCACTCTAGTAATTAGGTTGTATTCAAAGTTCAAGATATTGTGACACATGATCTAGCAAGATGGTAACATCATGAACAAGATCATTATAGCATGTAACAAGATGGCCATTTCACTAGCAAGCATTTTGAGTAACCCACTCGGAGAACTCCATAAGAATATCATGCAAGATCTACTGGTGCCGTATGCAAGTACATCCTTCAGCCATTCGGGTTAAGGACCAGCACACCGTAGCAGGTAACAAGCAAGTAAGTTTATCACATGTAACAAGTACGTGCCATGCCAAGCACCAATCATGATTCTGCACCACACCAGGCACACGACTTTGTTAGGGATCAGCCTAACAATCAACTCCTGGGGTAACGAACATCTTTGGGAAAATGGGCAAACAACACCTTGGGTAAACAAGACTTTGTTAGGGGTGAATCTGACAATCACACCCATAGGTAACAGAACTTTGCCAGAATCTCCAGGACCAGATACAGGCCTCAGTCAGGTTCGTATTGCGCAACACGGGCATGTGCCCCAATGAGCCCGTCGACTCATGGGTGACAAGAACGAGTTTTGAGTTCATGACTTCAATATCATTAATGTACTTCATGAACGTATCACAAGAAGGCATGTGTGTCAACAGGATAGACTGGTAGAGAAAGTTCAGGACTATCATGTTAATATTAATGATATCGAGTGTCATGTCAATAATGATATAGAGTTCAAGGGTACATTAGGAATATTAAGTCAAGAGTTCATCCAGAAGCATAACGACACATTTACATAGATTCTATCTTTAACTTGGTTTCATGTGTTATACTCGATCAATCACTCTGAGAATGTCAAGATGAGAAGAGAAAGATCCCATCAAGAATGCCAAAAGAGAAGAGATATGTGCACACTAACTTCTGGGTACATCATTGGTACACCCTACTAGCGGCCATGTGGGAATCCATGGTCAGAGGAGACTCACAAAGGCCTTGTCAAGGAGTTACTAGTCCGGTAGAAGGAATATCTGACGGAGAGTTCACACCAAGCAAGAACGGGGCTTTCCTATCATGCTAGAGTGTATGCGCATGCCGCGCATGAGAAACGCTCTAGTGCGTGTGTGAATCTGATTATGAACTCCAGTTATAGAAACTTCATTTATAAAAACTCCATTCTTGGAAAGCATCATGAGTGCTAAATCAGGAAACACTAGTCATGCATGACCAATTTTTGCAAGTATCATTGTATGATTAGCAACTTCGGTAACAAGACAAGAACGTGAATAATCGGCAGGTATAGAGCATGATCATGAATTTAAGATCATTAAAAATCATGTTAACAGTTTTAAGTTTCATGTGGGTTGTTAAATGCTGATAAGACTTTCTATAACCTTCCTAGAATAGATCAAGCTCACACATGTACAAGAACGACACAAAACGATGGAAACCAGACGATGCCCTTAGAAGGCAAATGCAGTCCCATCCCTTCACTTCTAAGATCATAACTCTTGATTTCTTATTCATATCTCACACTCGAATAATCATATTGAAGCCCTTTGAATGAAGAAACCAGCAAAGAAATGGCTCTTCGATCCGAGGTCTATATAAAAAGTTATGGCCGGTCAAGTGGACATAGGCAGAAGGCGACACATTGCCTGTCGCCTTCAGAACATGAAGGCGACAATCATCTTGTCGCCTTCTGATGAAGACCACGAAACTATCTATTTTTTGGTATGGGTCATGACCATAATATTTGTCGCGTTCTGGTGCAACGTGTCAACTTGTTGCCACCTGAATATGATGTTTGGGTTGCTTTTTCTTCTACCTATTTCAAACTCTGACTTGGTTGGGTTTGACACCTATGGGTTAAAAACTCAAACAAAATGCTAGGAGATCCAAATTGGGTGAAACCACCTTTGTTAGTTTATATTACTTCTAATACTTTGTACAATATAATAATCGAGTAACAAAGGTTGTTTGACTGGGTAATAAAACATATTGTGACTGACTACATGATTCTGACACAGTGTTTATGTTTGGGCTCATACTCCTCACTACGGTCAACAAATTGGAGAAACTAGTGCCAAGGTGAAAGTAGACTCATGGGGTAACAAGTTTCTATGTTGAACACTTGTCCAAAAATGACTCCAGAAAGTGGTACAGAACTCGTAAGACCAGTCAAGGTTAAATCACGATGTATAGTGTCAAGGTCATGCAAGATTTAATTCGTGAAACTCTCAAAATAAAAATTTGGGAAAATAGTAATAACATGATCTATACATGGTGCAACATGGACGAGTTTAATTAGAGTTTTGGCATGGAGATGACCTACCTTTTATGTGAAAGAAAGGCGTGCTTCTTGAAACCCTAGTTTCGACCAGTCTTAGGAGAACGCTTAATACTCACGAACTACTGAGTAAACCTTGTGAAAAATAGTGTCATAAGAAACTAGACTCGACGAGCTTTTCCAGGATGTATGGTTTGCACAGTTTTGGTCGAGGTTTCACTAACCTTGGATGATCTTGAAGGGACTCAGTGCAGGTCGTTGCAGATCCGAGTTGGGAAGAGCACAGAATTCCTCCTTGCTCCAACCTTCTCCTTGAGATCTCCAGCCACCATTGCCTCCAAGAAAGCCTCCAATAACCCTAGGGGTCGTCCCATGGGAGAGAGAGGCTTGGCTTTATTTATAGAGAGAGGGACCTTTAGTTGCCTAATTAAATTAGGAAACCTTTAGCACGAATTTGGGTATACCTTTCCTCAACTTGAGATTTCTCTCCCCATTCATGATGGAATTGGTATGGAAGCTTACCTTAGTGGTAACCACGAATTTGGGCTTAGTTTGAAGTCTAATGATGGTCTATAGGGTAAGAATTTACCCTATGATGGTCCATTAGTGAATATTTCTGAATTTCGGTCATTTTCCTTGCATGAATTTATTTGTTGATCCAAAGGACATCCTTCGGCCCATTTCTTTCATTGGATTGTCAATACCATTGTTTGATGTCCAACCATAATTTTTTTAAATTTATGACCCCTTTATGTATATGTGATATGGTTTTTGACTTATTCATTAATTAAGATAATAAGTCACAAAATTTCTTAAATTCAATCCAAAAGATTTTGTTTGCCCTAATTTCTTTATGGGTCACTTGACAATAATATTTAAAGTCTAACTATGATTTTTACGAAATTTTAGATGTGTTTTTACATCTGGGATGGTGTGTACGCATTTAACTAGTTTTAATTATTAGTGGTCATATTTTCTATTTATCTCCAATTTCAATTATTGAAATTCTCAGGTTGCTACATCAAGGGACCCGCTCTGAGTGGTGGAGAGTTCAGCGGTAGACCCACTTCCTAGGCAGTGTTTGGATCAATCACTTGGCAGAGGTTTTTAGTGGTCTTTCACGGCGAGTACATCCCCAACTATGCTCGATATGAGAGACGAGATCATTTCTATGAGTGGTTCATAGCAATCTTATTGTTACTCAGTACCACCAGAGGTTTGTCTGGTTGTTGAGGCATGTTCCTCATGTTGCCAGGAGTAAGCAGCTTGTGCAAGAGGTTTTATTGCAGGACTTAGGCCGACTGAGGTGGGGCTTGATGCTCACAATGTGTGCCACCTTGGGAGAGGCCGTGGCTAAGCCACCACCCTGGAGAGAGATTCGGCAGCCGAGCTCTCAACACCAACAGCAGGGAGGAGCCTCTTCCAGGTCCTCGTCGTACCAGCGTCCCGCAGATAGTCGCGGTAGTGCGACTTCTTCTTTTTCGGCTCGGGCAGTTCTGGCAGCTCTGGGATCCGCTCGCAGTTCAGTAGTTGTCTACTCGCGTGGGTGGATGGATTTTGGCAGTAGAGGCATCAGTCGAGGTTTTACAGAGCAGTCAGTCCAGTAGGAGCTGAGAAGGGCAGGCAGGAGGCATTCTACTATAGTTGTGGTTTCCAGGCCACTTCGCAGGAGGGATTGCCTGATGCGGCAAGTCCAGCAGCCGTACCAGGCAGTGCAGTACGCATGGTAGCTACCACGTACCAGTTCCCCCGACAGTAAAGGCCCTCGTCAGCAGCAGCAGGGGCAGTAACCATTTGCAGCCTAATAGTTTCAGCAGCTTCAGTAGTTCTAGCCGTAGCACAGCATTTTCCCAGCACCTGTAACCGCCGCAACAGCCACAGCCCCAGCAGGCGCTGCAGCGTGGGTGTGGACGTTGTCGTGTGATGGCTCTTACCAGGACCAGCTGTGGCATCAAACATGTTATAGTACCTTGCCTATCCTTGGTAGAGCTACTCGTGTTTTGGTTGATCTCGTGCTTCTCTTTGTTTTGCTTCCGAGGAGTTTTATGAGTCTCTGGTTCGTCACACACCTGAGAGGCAGTGTGATGTGATGGTCGATCTCCGTTTGGTGATTACATGCATTCCTTCGATTACCTGGAGGGCGTCACAGTTGAGGTCCTGGGACACCAGTTGCTGGCTAGTATACGCGTGGAGCTTCGTAACTTTGACGTCATCTTGGTCATGGACTGGTTGGAGGCCCACCATCTGTGGTTGATTGTTAGCGGAAGACTGTTCAGTATGAGATGCCTGGAGCGCCTGTTCTCTGCTTCCGAGGTATCTGGTCTACCGTCGACCTTATTTTTCCTTCTGTGGACCTCGTAGTTTGATCCGTGATGGCTGTGTAACATATCTTGCTTTTGCTTGTTCCTTGAAGCCTAGCGGGTCGTCGATTTTTGATGTGCCTATTGTTTGTGAGTTCTCTGATGTTTTGCCAGAGGATCTACCTGGGTTTTCGCCTGGTGGGAGGTAGAGTTCTCCATCGAGCTTTTACTTGGTACGATGCCTTTGTCCAAGGCACCTTACCGGATGGCTTCGACTGAGTTGCGCGAGTTGAAGCGCCATTGTAGGAGTTGCTTGAGCTGGTTTCATCCGTCCGAGTCATTCGCCGTGGGGCGCCATGCTGTTCGTGAGGAAGAAGGATGGCAGCTTGAGGTTGTGCATCGATTATAGGTAGCTGAACCAGGTAACAGTGAAGAATAAGTATCCGTTGATGAGGATCGATGACTTGTTTGACCAGTTGTAGTCACCAGGGAGTTCTCGAAGATTGACTTGAGGTCAGGCTACTACCAGTTGAGGATCAGAGAGTTTGGACATTGGCATGACAGCTTTTTGTTCCAGGTACGGTCACTTTGGTTCGTCGTGATGCCGTTTGGCCTCAAGAACGCACATGCAGGCTTAGGATTTGTGCATAGGGTGTTCAGTGAGTACTTGAACCGGTTCATGGTCATCTTTGTGGATGACATTTTGGTCTACTCTGCTTCTGAGGAGCACGAGGAGCATCTGAGGATCGTGCTAGAGACCTTGCGGATTCACCAACTTTATGCCATTCGACAGTGCGAATTTTGGCTGAGGGAGGTGCACTTTTCTAGGCACGTTAAGTCACGTCCTGAGAATTACGCAGCGAATATTAATTCGAATATTTCGAGTCGTATCCTGAGACTTGGACAGTCGGCAAATAAGCCTCTAGCTCAGCCGCACTAGAATGTGTATCAACACAACATCATATAGGTCCCAAATATTGAACTCAAATGAAATTGTATTCA
The DNA here is from genome assembly GCA_014218235.1 of Colocasia esculenta. Taxonomy (NCBI): domain Eukaryota; kingdom Viridiplantae; phylum Streptophyta; class Magnoliopsida; order Alismatales; family Araceae; genus Colocasia; species Colocasia esculenta. The sequence continues at coordinate 53,689 of JACBKR010001134.1, read as the reverse complement.
AATATCATCTCAATGTATCAAAGGTAACTAATACAACACTAATACTCAATAAAGGAGAAGTACATTTATTCCTCACTACCTACTACATGAATCTAACACTCAAAGCAACCTAACTATAGATAGACTCAAGTGTTGGGATGCTCATCATTCGGACGCACGCATTCCATCCTCGACTTGCTCCTCTTCTTGATTTCATAATCACCTAGATGGTTAAAAGTAGGGGATGAGCAAACTACCCTAGGATTTATATCTCATGTGCGGGCATTGATATAGTGATTAGCATTTAGACTAGGTAAGCACGATGAATGTCATGATATGCATGCACGAATAAACTCATTAAACCATGAACAAGCTAGATAGAGTGATCATGATAGAGCAAGATCTAGAATGATATAACAAGATGAACAGCAATGGATCATTTTGTACAAGCACGCAAGATTTCACTTGATGTCAATAGCTTTCAATAACGAACAAGATATCACTATTTGCAATAAATGCAGATGGCCATATCACGCAAGCAAGCAGCACGCACGAGCACGATCATGTAACACTAATCAGGCACGAGACTCTAGTGTACACCAAGGAAAGATCCACCATGAATGGACACTAGGACACGTGTATGTGGTTATTGTATCTATCATTCAGATGCAAGTACTCCTAGCGCAGATGCAACGCCAATAATCATTATACCCTATGGTTTACGTATATTTATGACTCTCCGTCTTAGGGCTGACGGGAGCCCTTGGACACTTACCGTGCCCGGTCAGCATCTCATTTCAATTTTAAATCTAGATACCCACAGTCTTAATAATGGCCATAAGAGTTCATATGTAAGCATGTGTAATGTCATGTTCATGATGATGATGAGAATCAAGTAATAAGTATATTGAACATGATTTCATGATTAAATGGTCAAGAGATAATTTGGCAGCATTACGGTATGATTTATACTTTAGTTTCAATCTTTACATTATGTCTTGAGTCTATATTGTAAATCAGACTCACAAGAACAAGATGACAAAGGAAGTGCGCGCTATCTCCAGGGAACTTCAACGGTGGAACCAACTCAGTGTCCATGAGGGAATCCACGAAGTACGGAAATTTACAGAGGTCTTAGAGAAAAGGTCGCTTGTCTACCAATACAGAATGCCGTAGAGAGCTTCCAAATCCCCAGAAAGGGCTGCCTAGATGTGCAAGTGTGTAGTGATGTACGCATCACAATCTATAATCCACCGGTTTTCAAACTTGCGGAAGGCATTTAACACGATTACATGAGATGAAATTATGCACTTTACACAACATTGATTGCAATATTTTAAATGACAATTATCATTTTAATAAGCTCGAATAGTAAAAGTGATTTCAATAGTTACATGATGGTCACGTGTCACGCCCCCCCCAATTTAGCAGTCGATAAATCAGAGGGAACCGTGAGCAATGAGTATGGTAACGTAAATTGCACATACAGATGCAACATCAGAGCATCTAATGAATAATTAAATAAACTCTTGATTTCATTATGAAATCACTAAGACTATTACAAACACTAATTCAGAGCCATACATAGGGCTCAATGACATCATTACATTGAAAACAAATCTAAAGCAATAACTACTAGACTCCAATTGCGCTAGGGTAACTTCGTCATTTGACTCCAAGTCACTCATCACTCTGGTCCCGTCCCATGGATGGGTGTAACGTCATTGTTCGACTTACCTTTGATACAACAATAAATAATGAGGGTGAGCGATAACGCCCAGTAGACTTAAATCTCAATAGTCCAAGCAGGCTTTAAATGATTAATGCTTTAAATTGCAGAGTAACTAATGATAGAGAGAGTCATGTAAGTCGAGAAGTAATGACACAAGTAACATGGTCCGAATAGCAGTGAATCAAGTATAGTACGATGACTAAAGTCAGTCACAATAGAAACAATAACAACAATAGCAGTAACATAATGGTCAAGAAATAGCAAGTGATATGTAAGCAAGGAAAGAGATAATAGATGGTCATGTAAAAAGTAAATTGCACTTTGATTGATTCTCATCAATCGAAATAGTATTGCACTTTTTGATCAACTTTTGTCAATCAAAATAGTAATGGCACTTTGGTTATCCGTAGATAGCCGAGAGATAGCATAGCAGTTTTATTGTCAATAGACAACAAGAGAGAGCACTTTAAACACCATTATGTCACGTTAGAACGCAACAACTCAAGATAGCAAGTATCAAGTAGAACAAGTAGAAGAGTATGACGTAGTCACTCAATAACAGGACAGTGGTAGTTCAGTAACAGTTAGTGGCAGTACAGTAATAGTGCAGTATGTTTGATTTAACAGACTAACAGTAACAGTGTAACAGTCAGATGTCTAGCTAATTCAGAACAGTCAGTCAGAACTGGTGCAATGTAGACACCGTCTATAGACCCTGCAGATATTTTCGGGTGGCTCTCTACCCCCAGGACTAGATTTGAGCACCTCGGACACTCTCTGTGCCATGAATAGTATGCATTCAAGTCAGTAGAGTCCCAAACCCTTTTTAGCGCTAGACAGTCATGATAGTACCAAACATTAGAAGCCACAACAGCTGAAGGGTACCAAGATAGTACGAGATAGACGAGATAGTAGAACGAACATGAATAGACGAGCGAGCAAGTATAGATGAGATCTTATGGCCATTGCACATGAAACGTCGAGTAACGAGTGATAGTAGTTTGCTCACACGCACGTACGATTTTGGCAGTCAGGTGGAATTCTCTACCTTTTCGCTGGCCACGTCAGACACATGTCAGAGGTCCGGCGTGATTTAATATAAGAGAGAGAACATCTAACGCCGTACGGATCTTACTGATCCCTAGAGTGTATCATAGGTGTTAGGGTACAACCAGCTCATCGACCAGGTGGGAACCCATGGAAGAGGAGACTTACGGAGGCCTTGAACAAAGACTCACTAGTTCGGCAGAAGGAGTATCTGACGGAGAGTTCGTCCAAGTCAAGAGAAAGTGTACATAGAAACAATGTCCCGACGTTCCAGAGGATTTCTAGAACAGTGGAGCGTGGATAACGTATTCCCAAAACATCACGAAAACATAGACAAGTTCATTTAAAATAGGGTAATTAATATACATAATTGAAATAAATTCTAGATGTACATGTGACAATCTTCATGCCAAGTTAAGATATATTGGATGGTTCAAAGTGAGTGCAAGTGTAAGAGAAAATCATGGCAAGATAGATCATGTGATTACTTTAATTAATTAATATATTTCATAGTTACAACTTCGTCTTTTCTGTGTACAAGACAGTTAATAGACATGGACTGACTATATAACAATAGACCATTAAAAAGTTGGGTTTTCATGCAAAAAGCTGAGATTCGACGTACCCTAACAAGGGTCGCGATGGGGTCAAGTGTGAATGCGACAGGGCCTTGTAAGGATCGCGACGGGCTTGTCTGAATAGGCAGGCAGATCGCGACAGGGCTGTTTAAGGTCGCGACGGGCTCGTCAGATCGGGCATTAGATTGTGATGACAAGCCCTGTCGCGATCAATCGTGATGGAAGGCAACTGTCGCGATGGCCCTGTGAACACGGCGTATCAGGCCGTCGCGTTGACAGGGTCTGCGCCGAGTCCGACAGGGAAAGAATAGTGTGTTGGATTGCGGGCCAGACTTACCCTATTTGACATAGGGTGATTCCAAAATCATAACTAATTGTACAAAGTGATGAAAAATCAGAAACTAGTTGTGACTTGATCTAGACGTGCATGGGTACTTACAGTAATAGGATTGGAAAACAATAGGGTTTTGACAGCTTTGGTTATATGTATTCATGAAGAACATGGAACACACACAATGATATCACGAATTAATTCGCAAGATAGGATGAATGAAAATTAGGGCTTTTGGGGCAAAACAAGCCTAACATGCCTCAGTATCCTACTAGAAATTTCGTAGCATGTGGTTTCAGTATACAAGGAGATCAGAATTAAGATGGGTTCAGGGTCATGGTGTTTACCGAACTTCAAAATGAAGAACAAAAGTTTTGCTTGATGGAAAAATATGAGACAAGAGGGCTTGATTCCTGAGGTTTAGATCAACCTATAGACAAATTGATTTAGTTTTGCTCGTGAGAATGCCTACCTTTGGTCGTTTTCCTCTTCTAGGGCTAGAACTTGAAGAACTCAAGATGAAGCTTTATGAAGCCTTCTCCTCACAAATTCTCCTCCTCCTTGCCCTCTCCTTCAGGTCCAGCAGCCCCCAGCACGTGTTAGGGGCCGACCATGGATAGATTGGAAGTATTATGCTTGTTGGGTTGTTTTTCCTAATAGGACTCTAACCCCCATTAAATTCCGATTTTCCAATTTCTAATCTCCTTCCAAGCCGTCCACTTCCTATTTGGGTTAGGATGGAGTTAAATTATTGGCCAACCTATTAGGGTAGGTTTAGGAATCCAATTCCAACCCAACTAGCTATTTTACTTATTTAATACCCTTTTCCATTTAGGTAATAATTAAGTTGCGAATTTATAGTATTTTTCCTATTGTTTCATCTTTAAAATCCATATTGTGTCCCAATAATTTTATATAGTCTATTTATAAATCCCATATTTATTGGAACTTATCTTTTGGTTTCCATTTTTAATTAGGGAATAATAGAGTTACAAATTTTGTGTAGTTCTTTACTTGAGTTTATTCATGGGCCATGAGAGGTCAATTGGTCCAATTCCGATAATGGGTAATCATTTCATGATGTTGGAAGTCTCTCCGACATGTTCGTTTATTTATAGGCGCGTTTATTTTTCCATGTTAACGGTTTTCCGACTAGTCTCCAAATTTGGATAATCAGTCACGTTTGACATACGCTTGTCTAATCGGATTTTTCGTTGCACGAATTTATTCGTGAAACTCTTAGGATAGTATTTGGGGTTGATTTATAATTTTTACAAAATGTTTAGATGTGTTCTTGCACATATGATATGTTATGTAGTTTTCTATATTTTCGTTTTTCTAAAAATTATTATTTGAATTTTTAACTACTAAATTTTTCTGGGTTGCCACATCACGTCATTAAGAGAGCAATTAGATTGACCTTCATGTAATTATAGCTTTTAAATAGGTAATTACATTTAAGCTATTAAACAGACCTCATGAGATGATAGAATCAAGACGTACAATCATGCACTTACTACCATGTAAAACAGCTCTCGGTTAAGCCTTGAAATACGTGTCCTACACGGTGGGCGCACTTCTAAACATAGTGCACAAGTGAAATAGTTGTAACCATGCAGACTCAAAATTCAATTGCATCCATATTGGTGGCCACATTTCACACTGAATCATGTTAGGACATCCCGACGCGTTCATGAAAACCATTAAATCGTAATATAAAATCCCCGCAAATCTTGGGCGGGAAATCTGTCTGAATCGCGTCGGCCTTGGCCGTCGCATTTTAGGGGTTTTTGACCTGTCAACGTCCATAGTTTGAGGCACTGTACGGCCCCAAATCCTGTCGCCATAGGCTGACGTGTTTAACAAGCCCCTTGAATCGCGTCTCCTGGACTGGACACGATTCAAGCTTCATCCTGAAAACGCAGAAAACACGGTTGCTCAATCCATGCAACACTTATATATTCTAACTAGCGCTTTGGGACAAAAGTGTCAACATGAAAGTTGTTTGGAACATGGAATAGGATAGAACTATGATTTTTAAACTAATTTAAAATGGCCTCAGGATGCATGATAAACCGACTTGAACAAGAAAAGTCCCTAACATGCGCAACTTTGGCAAAAGCCTATAACATGATTACTCAATGGAATTCGATGAATCAGTTGGAAATGAATGTAACTCGATGCTCTCACATTGGTATATGGATTTGTTATGGTTTGGCCTCAGAAGCATACCTTCTAGGTTGAAGAAGTTTCATTCTTCAGAAATCCCTTGTTCAGACCACGTTTGAAGAACGCCTAGTACTACTCCGAGTATACTACATGAAATTATGCATTCCAGTTTGGTTAGGAAGTAGACATGACCCTATTTCCAGGGGTATAAGCCTTGTATGATTGGATTTAGGTTGACCTTCCTTTGGTCGACTCCAAGTGGACAGTTTTGCACAGGTCGAAGCAGACGCGATGGGGAAGAAGAAGGGCTTGGTGGCTCGTCCTATGCTCCCCAGCCGCCAAGAGCTCCTTCACATGACCCCAACAAGATGTAAACTCGTCCCCAGGGTTGGGTGGAGAGTATTTAAGCATTATGGCTTTTGGAAGTCATAATGCCACAAGGAAAGAGGTTGCGGTTTTAGCTTTCTTTTTCCATATTTTGGAAGATCTCTTCCTCCATTGGAGTGCCTTGGCCATCAAGCAATCTCCAAGGATGGCTAGCACAAATTTGGGTTGCCAGAGTACATGATTACATCCCATTCTACCCTAATTACCTCTTCTAATTTTAGCTTTTTTAAGGTTACAAATTTCCATGCATTTTCTTGCTTCATTTGATTTTTGGGCCAAATGTTTCCATTGGCCCATTATGATAATGGGTCATCAATATATATGTTGGATGTCTCTTCAACATTTTTATTTAATTTATTATCACGTCGTATTTCTGTGTTCACAGTTTTTCGACTTGTTTCCTTATTTGGATAATCGATCACCGTGTGATGTGCACTTGGTCATCGGATTTTTCGTTGCACAATTTTTTCGTGGAACATTTAATAATAATGTTTGGGGTTGATTTACAATTTTTCACAAATTTTTCTGTGTTCTTACACATACTAATGGTACGTATTTTTAAATATTCCGATATTATGGAAATCATTTATTTCCATTAATTTAAAATTTTAAATAACTAAATTTTCTGGGGTCTACACGTGATCTCAGTTCTGGTGTGGCAGTGGACCCTACGGTGGAGGCAGTGTTGTCAAGGGAGCAGCCCACATCAGTGTCAAAGGTTCATAGCTTTCTAGGATTGGCAGGTTACTACAGAGGTCATCTAGATTTTGCAAGAATTGCAGAGCCGTTGACCAGGTTGACGAGGTTGGACGTCAGGTTTGTTTGGTCAGAGGACTGTGAGTGGTTTCCAGGAGCTGAAGACGAGGTTGACGTCAGCGCCAGTGGGGTCTTATCATCGGTAGTGGAGGTTTGTGGTCTACACCAATGCGTCGAGATCTAGTTTGGGTGCCATGCTGATGTAGCATGGTGGTCATTGCCTATGCTTATCGGCAGCCCAAGAAGCATGTGGAGAACTACATTGCCCCAACTAGAGTCGGCAATAGTGGTGTTCGCTCTGAAGTTGTAAGGCACTATCTGTACGGAGAGGCGTGCGGATCTTCACCCGACCATCAGAGTTTACAGTACATTATCACTCAGAGGATTTGAACTCGAGGCAGTGCAGATGGATGGAGTATTTGAAGGACTACGATCTTACCCTCTCCTATCACCCAGAGGCTAACGTCATGGCCGATGCTTTGAGCAGCTGTTCGCTTGAGTTCGATGATGGCCAGGGTGTGGGAGGTTTTTTGAGGAGCTGTCTCAGGAGTGTTCTATAACCGTCGAGGCGCAGAGACTGTAGTGATGACAACTTTTCATTCGTCCGTCAGTGTACCAGTAGGTGTTGCAGCGCAGCAGGCAGACTCAGGGTTGGCAGGTATCTTGCAGATGCTAGAGTTGAGCTGGACGAGATAGTGAGGTCAGATTCAAAGGCAGGCTATATGTTCCCGAGGATGCGTGCCAGGCAGTTTGTCAGAGGCTCCCAGATCGAGGTATGCTATTCATCCTGGTTCCACCAAGATGTACCATTGCTTGAAGAGGTTTCTTCTAGTGGCCAGGATAAGAAGGGTCGTGCCGGAGTTTGTCACTCAATGCCTTACCTGTTAGCATATGAAGACTGAGCATCAACGTCCCGGTGGTGAGCTGCAGCCATTGCTCATTCCCGAGTGGAAATGGGATGATATCACTCCAGACTTTGTAGTTGGGTTGCCCCATACTCCGCAGAGGCAAAATGGTATTTAGGTGATCATGCATTGTTTGACCAAGGCAGCATACTTTCTTCCAGTCAGAATGTTGGTCAGTGGACAGGTTAGCCCGGTTGTACGTGGATAGAGTGGTTCCGTTGCATGGAACCGTAGTTTTCGATCATCTCCGACAGAGATCCGAGGTTCACGTCAGGGTTTTTCACAGTTTGCAGAGAGCTCTGGGTAGAGAGTTGAGGTTGATTACAGCATATCATCCGTAGTCAGATGGGCAGTCAGAGAGGACGATTCAGACATTGGAGATATGCTGAGAGAAAGCTGTTTGGAGTGGAGTGGCCCTGGGAGTCGCACCTTCCGATGGTAGAGTTCGCATATAACAACAGTTATCACTCGAGCATCGGAATGGCACCATACGAGACTTTGTATGGTCTCCATGTAGAACACCACTTCACTAGTTCGAGGTCGGAGAGAGGCAGCTTTGGGACCATAGATGGTTCAGTAGTGTGCAACCCTGTTAGACTTGTCAGGCAGAGGCTTCAGACAGCGTAGAGCTGACAAAAGAGCTATGCAGATGTCCGCAAGAGGCGCTACAGTTCAGTGCAGGTGCCATGTTTCCTTGCGGGTCCGTCGACCAAGGGTGTTATGAGAATTGGCATGAAGGAAAGCTCAATCCCAGGTACATTGGCCCTTCCCTATTACAGAGAGGGTCGGCGAGGTGGCCTACAAGTTGAGTCTTTCGGCAGAGCTGGCAGGTGTTCACAGTGTATTCCATGTTTCACAGCTCAAGCGGTACGTCGTAGATCCTTTGCACATGTTGGACTACTCGCAGCTTGGCTAGCGCCAGACTTGTCAGTGCCAGAGTACCCAGTCAGAGTGGTTGACCACAGTGCAGCAGTTTCACCGGAGACAGATTCCACTAGTGAAGGTCATCTGGGAGAACCGCATTGGTGGTGAGGCCACCTGGGAGCGTGAGGATGAATGCGAGAGCAGATCCCCTATTTGTTTGATTGATTGGTATGTTTCTCTTCCCTGTACTGCTTTCCAGTTTGAGACAAAGTTTATTTTAATTTCGAGGATGAAATTTCTTAAGGTAGGGGATTTAAGACCCAGCCCTTCTGGGCCCTTTGGCCCTGTCCTCAGGGTCGCGGTAGGCACCTTGTCACGACATGGTCGCACCTGGGGAGCCCATCGCGACCTGGTTTTGTCGTGGCACACCTTGCCGTCGTGACATGTCGAGCCGTGGGTGGGCGTTGCGACTGCTTTTTTGACCGATCTGACCGTTGTCCCGTCTGTCATAACGGTCTTTTTAGTTGCCAGGAGCGATAGTGTTGACGTGACCTAGTCAGCCATCACATTGGCTTTTTTTTCGGTCTTCAAGGTTTGACTGCTTTTGGGGTTGCGCCAGCAGTGGCCGTCGCGACCCTGGGGGCGTCGTGACAATGGTGTTGTCGCACCGGGCCGACCCGTCACGTTTTGGAGGCCGTCGGTTTAAAACCGAAGGCATGCCCCATTCTCCCCCTCTCACCCTCTCTCTTCTCCATGTTCTCTCTCCCCCCCTCTCAAGCTCCCTTGTAGTTTTCTCTCGCTCGTTATTTGTACTCGTGGTGCTCGTGCTGAGGTGGTGCATCCCTTCGTTTAGGCGATGTGGTCGTGGTGCATGGAGTGAGGAGCAGTGGTCATTCCTACGTTCGGCCCCCAACGGTCAGCCTCTTCTCTTGGAGGTAGGGACCCTTGATCCTCTCACCCTAAGCATGCTCCCCCCTCTAGAGACAGTGTTTCCTCGTGGTTTGGGGTTGTGGGGGTGTGAGGATCATGCTCATGCTTGAGTGAGGTTTCCATCGCGCGTAGTTTCTCGTGAATCCATGTTTGTGGGGTTTTAAGGGTGCTTAGTTATTTATAGCTTTCATACATGTTGCACATGCTCCCCTCCCCGTTGTGGAATGTGTATCGGATTTTTTGGGTGGTTCCCGTGGGATTGCTCTGGAACCCCCCCTCGCCTGAAGACGCGACCACTATAGAGTCGCGATCTTGTCGCAACGGCCTGGCCGGTCGCAACATGATCGCGACACTCTTGGGCATCACGACGTGATCGCGTCGGCTAGGGCTGCCAGCGACCATTGTCATGATAGCGTAGGGTGTCGCGACAAGGTCACGACGGCCCGATGTGTCGCGACTACAGCCGAGAGAAAGGTTATGATCTTGGGAAGTCCTGTGTTTTGTGGAGTCTCTTCGCAGTTTCTGCTTTTACTGTACCTGTGGCACCTTGCTAGTTCCCAGTACGGTCCTACACTAGTTGTCGCCCGATCTCGGCACTTGAGGGCTTCTCCCGTAGAGAGGTTGTTACCGTTGCCGGGCCCCCCCCCCCTCCTCGGTGCCTGTTGAGGAGTACTCCGGGCTACGAGCATGCTCGAGTTGGCAGACGAGTAGGCAGACCGAGCATAGGGGAAAATGGTGGTTAGGATAGCGGCATTGAGTCGTTCCGCAGAGCTCTCGTAGTTGATCTGGGATGCCGAGGTTGTTTTGAGGAGTTCTTCCCGGCGCAGTCCAGCTAGTGCTTTTCTCCACTGCCTCGCTCCTTTGTGGCCCCAGAACCAATTGGAGAGGCCAAGCGTCGACCGTAGTCCATCTAGACTATGGCGGTTATTGTTGTGTTTACTTCGTGTCCTTCCCCACTCTGATGAGACGTGGAGGTTTGGACCTAGGTCGAGGTATACGTCGGTGGACGCACCTGACCGGCTGACTAGTCGTACTATTTTCCGTAACTAGTGTTCTTTGTCTAGACGGAGTTTCCTCTATTTTGTTTTCTAGTCTTGTGGTGGTCACAACGAGCATTCGTACGGAGTTTCCAACCATGTTGTACTTCTGTACCACGCTTGTTGTAGCTTTGCTTCCGCACTTCCGTTCATAGGTAGAAGATATAACTGTTGTTTTTTATTTGATATATATATTCTTCTACCTGTAGAGCCAGTAGGAGAATGGTAGTCCCTACTGAGCTTCTATTGTGAAGCTCATCCCTTTCTTTCCCAGGTGAGACTTCTCAGTAGCAGTAGGGTGCGCACAGTCGGGCAAGGAGACGTGGAGGTAGTCATGTCCCCTGTAGCTAGTAGTGGTTCCCCCCGCTCAGTGTACATCACCCTCGGGGTATGCCCCTAAGGGACTTGTTATCCCGTACCTTTACTTGTCCTAGTGTGTGTGGTGGGACTGTACTTAGAGCGATACACAGCTGTCCTTTTGCCTCTTTTTGTTTCCTCATGTGCGCTTCTAATTTAGCAGTTGACGTTTACTTCTGTTACATATCCTGTAGATTCATATTATAGCCCTTCCGGGTCTCCGGATCCGTGGGCGGCGACCGCGAAAATTGGGTCCTCGGCGTGGGCTGAGGGTCGGGTTCTCAGGGTCGTTACAAAATCAATCAAATAATGAATAAAAACAAGGAAAGTCCCTACCAATAAGAAGAACACGTAGAACGAGGCTCGATCAGAGCTCTCAATGATCCGAGCATCTCTTACGCACCAAAACCACGTCAAAACATGAGCTCCAAGCCAACGTTGCTGAAAATCGCCACAGCAACTGTATGCCTAGTCGATCAAAGCTTCCTGCTCTGTTTGGCCGGAGGGACAAAGTTATCCCAACCGGAAACAAGAACGCGATTTAGCATCCTATTGCCTTTAGAACGTGATGTACCTAACCGTCGTCTTCTGAAAACATTTCATGCCACGCATCACAAAGATAGTGCGGAGAATGCGACGCATGCGACCGTCGCGTTAAGAACATGATGCCTCACATTGTCTCATTCACAACTAGTGAACCTGTGAGCTATTTGGGCTAAAACCTTTAGCCCACACAAACACCCACCAATGCACGGGGACCACAACTAAGGACTATGACCACCTCTTGGTCAAGAGCACCACGCTAGAACCAATAAATATAGATTCGAACAGCCACAACATTAGATTACTATCACCTAAACGGAATGTCGTCCTCGACATTCAAACGAACCAAGGTAAGCCGGACTATCACCTAAAAGAATAAACCATATATAGAATAAGTAGGCTACACTTCCTCACACTTGTCCTTTCAAACCACTATGCGCTGACTGACTCAGTTTGTTTATTTCCATGCCGTTTTCTGCTTCTTCCTTCCTCTTTAATTCAGTTTACAACTGCTCTAACCCTATTGATTTCATCTGTGCATAGACGTGCATGGAGAGTCGACGTGTAGAATGGACCCCAACTCCCCGTAGACGGCCAGAGATGTGGACGTCTATTTCCCCAAAATATGTGCGCTCAGATCTGAAACGGCTGCGTTTCTTGCACTCTGGTTTAGGAAACCTCCACCCAATGGTAGGATCCTTGCCCTAATGCATACCCCGAACTCTCTGGCCTATAAAACTCTCGTTTTAGGGCAAATTGAGTCTTTTTGGCTCTTTGAGAAAACCCTAGACTTCTGTGCGAACCTGAGATTTTGGAAAGCTTGATCTGGCGTGATGGTGCATTTTTCAGCGATCTACATCGACTGGGAGAGTCTTTGGACATTTGTGGATCTTCCCCGACTCCGGCGTGCCACATCTATCATCACAGAGACCGGACCGAGGGGAGTTTTGGAGCACTTATTAGCTTGGCCAAGGAGGGCATCTTCAACCTCTAAATCTCATCTAGAAATTTTTCAAAAGCAAGTAACCTATGGATCTCAATCATACCCATGTCTAGTAGGTACCAGGTTTTTTATCAAATTTCCTCGTGTCCTTGAACCCCCATTCACTTCTGTTGTCCATTCAGTTTGCACTTTTACAGACAGTTACTTACAGCCACATCTTGTGCCGTTGAGATCCTTGGTTGGTGGTAACAAATTGTGTTTCGTTAACCTAGTCAGGCGCATGTGTGCCGCCAAGTTCTTCAGGTCATTTTACAGAATGCTATTTGATCTCTGTGGTATAATTTTGGACTTCTGAATATGTCCACATGCTGAGAAAATTACTGTGGGTCATATACACATGTTAGGTCACATCATGAGGCTAGGACAAATTTCTGTATACTGTTCTAATTATTATAAATTCTAGAATGGAACAATGAGCATGATTTACCTATTTTAATCCCAAATAAAATGTATTGTTGCATGTTAGAGTGTCAGAATTTTTATGTGCTATATCATTGTTAAATTCAGGTGTTGGAACTGCTAAATATGACTGTGTATATTGATGATGATGATGGAATGGAATGGAATGAAATTGTTACTTTATTTTCACTGTACTCTTTACTATTCATGTATATATGCCAATCGTTTAGTGTTGGGTCATGTCCCACTGTGACGTGTTCTCCATACCGACATGGATTTGTATAATCGTACCGATATCAGAAGAATCGTTAACAATGGCCAATAGTTTGACACAGGATGCAATGTGTGTCGACACTCACTGTCCATCCCAGAAGCCTGTCTGAAGCCAGTAGCCAGGTGTCGACCAGGATGCTTGTTTGCCGACACAAAACACTATCCCTCCCAGAAGCTTATTCTGCAACCAGTGGATAGGTGTCGACACATGTGCAAAGTGTGTCTACACACCTTGGATATTTTTCCAGATCAAATTTTCTAGACATGTGGCTGCTTAGGAATCAGGGAATTGCCAAGATATTGTGCCCACATACTCCAAGGGTCAAATGGACACATGGGCCTATAAATACCCATGATCCCCTACTCCAACAGGCAGCCGTAAGCCCCTGATTTTCACCTTGTTTGTTTAAATATATGTATGTGCGTATAAGTGTATACTATTGATGTATAGATTATTGTGTATAAGTATTTATTGATATAATTGTATGAATTAGTATTATTGAAATGTACATAGTGTATTCAAGTATATACATATATATATATATATTTAAGTGTGTAGTGATATAAATTCTGTATAATTAAAGTGAGTTTTGTCGGCCAGTCGGCGTCCACATCGGCTGACGCTGACCAGGGGTAGGCGGCAATATCGATGGACGCCCATTTTGGATAGGCGACCATGGATATGGACGCCAATATCCCAGACCTGTACGTTTCCAGATCCGGAAACGCCTCCGGAAATTGAGCCTCTTGTTTTGGAAACCCTTCCCAACGGCTCTGAGACTTGCCCCTTTAACCTATCCGACCCCAACCCTTTATATATCCAGATTTCGGCCAGATCCACCCCTTTTGGCTCTTGGGTCAAAAACCTCTCTTTTCTGTGCAAAAACCCTAACTTGAACCTGAAGATCCGGCTTCGGGAGGCTTCGTCTGGCGATCTACATCGACTGGTCAACCTTGAACATCCGGGAACGACTCCCCACGCTGGTGTGCTGTGAAGATCAACAGAAGATCCGAAGAAGGAGGGATTTGAGACTCTTTGGCACAGGCCGAGGAGGGCTTCTCCGGCTTAAATCGTCGTTTGTAGATTTTACAGAAGCAAGTACCCCATTCACATTAACCCTACATGTGTCTAGTATGTCCCAGGAATTTTTCAGATTTTTCTCGTGTCCTGGAACCCCCCTTTCAAGTGATTTGTTGGCTTTCAGTCTGTGTTTTTGCAGACAGGATATTAACGGCAAGATCCCTTGCCGCTAATATCATGTGTTGGCGGCATCATATAATGTCGTTAACTATAGACGGCTACCCCATGTCGTCTAGTTCTTCAGACTGCAACAGTGTGCAAGTCTGTCCTTATATGAACTAATTTTGAGTTTTTCCGCATGAGGATATACAGTAAAAATTTCATATAATATGTAAATATATATGTTTGGTTGTACTGTGAGTTATTGTGCATTTTTGGAATTTTCGCTAATTATTAGAATTCTTGGAATGTGCTACCAACAAAATTTTAATCTTGGAAAATGTTGTTTATGAAATATGTGTAGAATTTAATTGCCATAAATTTTCTGTACATTGTTCATAAGATCTGATGCATGATATAAAAATTTGAGCAATTTATAATATATGTATACAGTTTATTTAAATTTCTGAACCGAAAATAGTTAATATGTCTACTCAATGTAAAAAGTTAAGAATTCATGCGAAACTAGTTAAATTCCTAAAATTTGTGATAAATTTGTACTGTCAGTATTCATGCATGAAATAAATTGTGAATCCGAATAATGAAAATTTGTGTCAGTTTGGCTATTTTTACAGTTGATAACATCACTGTTAGAATTTCAGAAAATATGTGTAACTCAGAAAAATACAAATTTTGGTATGCATGATGGTTAAACTGTGATGAATTTCTGGTTAAATTTTTGTACTGAACAGATGACAGTAGCTATATAAACTTGTTTTATGTTAGATATTAATAATTAATACATGCTAATATGATTAATGTTTAATTCTGCAAAATTTTCAGCATGATTAGAATTGTTGTAAAAATTTGATTAATACTGAAACAGTAGTACCATGCTAGGTAATACTGAAGAATGTAAATGTGTGAACATAAGATGAATGCGTAATTATTTTGTATTTAGAAATGTGTTGAAATTGAGAAAATGTATTAATGTGCCAATGGGTGACACTGCTACCTTAGAGGGCTGTGGAACTGTACTGTGGTAAGTCCCCACGGGAAAGTTCAAAGTGTGTGATGTCCCATGGGCATTGGGATTAAATCCTGGAGGCGAACAAGTATCGCTGGTTAGGGTGGAGAGTGCTTCTCCCGGTTCTGCGCAGTAACTAAGATTAATCACTGGAATGCCTAGGTGATTGATATGTGATGTGATTAGTGTGTGTCCTTCTAAAGTGGTTTGGGCTATGTGTCACGGCATTAAGGAAAGTGAAAATGTGTTTAAGTGAAAGAAATGTGTAAATTGTGAACCTGTGTAAGTGAATATGTGTTCATGAAATTCTTATGAAAGCATGCAAAAATGATAAGTTTCTTGTGAATGTGACATGATAGTAGTAAAACAGCGAGCTTCTCACTAATATAAATGTGTTAACCATGTAAAATTGTCTTAGAATTCATGTTAAATTAGTTGTTATGAAATGTGTAAATATTGTGTAAAATGTTCAACATGTGGCTTATGAATGATTGAATGAAATCAGTTTAGCATAGTGAAAAGTGTAGAAAGCATGTGATAGGATTAGTTTATTGTGTATAAAACCAAATCCCATGTGAAAATGTGTAGAAATCATGAATAGGCTTCTATTTGAAAAATTGTCACTTCCATGCATTATGTGTAAATGATGTAGCATAAGGTTATGGATATTACTTGATGCATGTATGTTTAGTGTGCTGGTGTTACTTGTTGAGTTCTTTTGAACTCATTCTTGCTTCGGCGTACAGGTGCAGACGTTTCTACTTCTTCCGAGGAGATCGTTAGGAGCGACTCGGAGCGAGAGTAGAGATATTGTTGTGGATTTAGCATTGTAATTTTCATTACTCCATAGTATGTAATAAAGACTCTGCGTAGTCTCATGTGGACAATGTATTTATTTTATTTCAGTTATGAACAGTTAGCTCTCTTTCTACTATACGGACTGTGAATAGAATGTGGATGATGGAATAAGATTCTTTTCAGTTCTTTAAATTCCGTGTCATGAGATATATATATTTGTGTATGTTTCAGCCTATTGTACTAGTGTTGGGTAAATGTCCCACTGTAGTGATGCCTTTTATATCGACGTGGTTGGTGGAACCGTACCGATATAAAGGTCGTTACAGAGATTGGTATCAGAGCATCAGGCTGAAATTGTACATAAATATGCATATACCATCATCTTCATTGTATACTAAGTCAGTGTAGATTGTCCACATAGATAAGTGATTAGTTAGAATTTAGTAGTTTAGTTCTAAATGGTGATTAATCCGTTTTACAGGATATGGCTTCGCGTGGTAGGCGTGTGTTCCTGCTCGTGATGGCGAGCAGAGGAGAGATGAGCCTCGGCGTGAGGATCAGGGTGAGCAGCAGCCCCTGCACCCCAGGGTCCTGTACTTCCTCCACCGCCACCAGTAGACTATGGAGTGTTCATGCAGGGTTGGTGCAGGCCATGCAAACGCAGGCCCACACTCAGGCTGCACTCCAGGCCCAGTTGGAGGCTCAGGTTAGAATAATAATATAAGTAGTCTGTATTTTAAATGCATGATTGTTATGTTATATGTGTTAATTTTGTTGCTTGTTGTAGCAGGCTCAGGTACCAGTTCCCCAGGCTGACCATGGTGGACCCTCCATCATGGAAAGGTTCAAGAGGATGTCGCCACCTCTTTTAAGGGGGAGAGCGATCCATTATTAGCTGAGAACTGGATGAGGGAGATTGAGAAGATCTTCCGGGCCATTAGGTGCGCTGAGGACGACAAGGTCACTTTAGCCACCTATATGCTACAGGTATGTGTAATCTAATCTAGTGGTTATTACTTTAAGTATAAATTATGTTGGTTAGTTCTCATGGATGGTTTGGGCAGGAGCGAGCCGATGTATGGTGGTCCTCGTTGTTACGTACTCGTTTCGAGGATGGTGCCGTGGAAGTCGGATGGGATGAGTTCGTGAGGCTTTTCCGAGCCAAGTTTGTTCCGGAGCACATCCAGGACAAGATGGAGCAGGAGTTCCTCTCGTTGACTCAGGGCTCCATGACCGTGCTGGAGTACGAGGCCAGGTTTGCCGAGCTATCAAAGTACGCCCCTCATATTGTAGCTGATGAGCGCAGGAAGGCGAAGAAATTCGTGATGGGTCTGAAACCATCACTGAGGACGAGGTTGGTGGCTTTCGACCATCGTACTCTCGAGCAGGCGCTCAGCGCGGCGTGTCGGCAGAGGGGGAGATGGAGCAGTATCTGGAGGAGAAGAAGGCTTCTCAAAAGAGGCCAGCAGCTCCTTTCCAGAGACAGGAGAGGAAGAAGGCGACTTTCCAGTCACCGCAGCGTCCTGTGGCATCAGGCAGTGGTCAGGTATCTTCTCAACGTTCCCCTAGTGGTAAGAAGGAGTGTCCTCATTGCGGGAGGGCACATGGCGGTACGGAGTGTTGGCTGGTAGCAGGAAAGTGCTTAAAGTGCGGGAGCAGTGATCATAAGATTAAGGATTGTCCGAGGCTTCAGCAGGAGCCCAGCGGGGGCCAGCCCCAGTAGCAGCAGCAGCAGCGCCAGCGACAGGACGACCAGGGAGACCTCGAGCCCCAGCTCGAGTGTTTGCGTTAGCTCGTGAGGACGCCGAGCAGGCGGATCATGTCACCGAAGGTACGTTTTTTGTTCTTAGGTGTGCATGCTCGGGTTTTGTTCGATACGGGTGCTACTCACTCGTTCATTTCCGAGCGTTTTGCTAGGCAGTTAGCTTTAGAGTCAGGGTTAGAGTCTGAGGATTTAGAAGTCCCTTTGTCTGTGCATACACCTGCGGGTACGGTATCGACTAGGAAGTGTATTCCGTCTTTACCGGTGTGCATTGAGGATAGAGTCCTAGAAGGGTGTTTCTTCTTGCTTAAGATGAAGGACTATGATGCTATTCTTGGTCTGGATTGGCTAGAGGAGCACTATGCATTGGTAGATTGCCGTGGGAAGAAGATTGTTTTCCGCATTCCTGGTGAGGATGAATTTTCTCATCCTTTGCCGAGGAACTTAGCAGGAAAGTTTGTCATCTCGGCCATGAGGGCAATGAGAATGGTGAACAAGGTTGTGACGCTTTTCTTGCCAGTGTGGTTTTAATACCCAAGGCTGATGAGTCACTTACTCTTGCCGAGATAGATGTAGTGCAGGATTTTCCAGATGTCTTTCCTGATGATTTATCTGGATTGCCACCATTAGAGAGATAGAGTTCACTCTAGAGTTGCTTCCAGGCATCTCTCCTATCTCGAAGGCACCTTATCGGATGGCACCTGCGGAATTAGCTGAGTTAAGGAAGCAGTTGCAGGATTTGTTATAAGGGATTTATTCGCCCTAGCGTTTCCCCTTGGGGCGCACCTGTCTTATTCGTGAAGAAGAAGGATGGGTCACTTCGGTTATGCATTGATTATAGAAAGCTAAACCAGGTGACGGTAAAGAACAGGTATCCCTTACCTCGGATTGATGATTTGTTTGACCAGCTACAGAATGCATCGGTCTTTTCTAAGATTGATTTGCGTTCTGGCTATCATCAGTTGAGGATTAGGAGTGAGGATGTGTCCAAGACGGCATTTAGAACCCGTTATGGACATTATGAGTTTTTGGTCCTTCCGTTTGGTCTAACCAACGCCCCTGCAGCGTTCATGGATCTCATGAACAGGGTGTTTAGACCCTATCTAGATAGTTTTGTTGTAGTCTTCATTGATGACGTGCTGGTCTACTCTCCAGATGAGGCCACACATCGTCAGCATTTGAGGATAGTGTTAGAGGTTCTCCGTGAGCACAAGCTGTATGCAAAATTCAGCAAGTGCGATTTTTGGATGCGCGAGGTTCATTTCCTTGGGCATGTTATCTCCGGTGCTGGTGTAGCAGTGGACCCAGCGAAAGTCCAGGCTGTTATGGATTGGGAGAGTCCCAAGACTCCTTCGGAGATTCGGAGTTTTCTTGGTTGGCGGGTTATTATCGGCGTTTTATTGAGGGATTTTCATCCATCGCCGCTCCATTGACTCAGCTGACCAGGAAGGGAGTGAAGTTTGTCTGGTCCGAGGAGTGTGAGAGTAGTTTTCAATTATTGAAGACTAAACTCACATCGGCCCCTGTGTTAGTTCTACCGAGCGGTGTAGAGGATTTTGCTATCTACACGGATGCATCTCGGATTGGTCTTGGCTGTGTGTTGATGCAGCAAGGAAGGGTAGTAGCATATGCTTCGAGGCAATTGAAGGAGCATGAGCGAAACTATCCACTCATGATCTTGAGCTTGCGGCAGTGGTTCATGCACTGAAGATCTGGAGGCACTATCTTTATGGTGTCAGATTTGAGGTGTTCACTGATCACAAGAGCCTAAAGTATCTTTTCTCCCAAAAGAATTAAACCTTAGGCAGAGAAGATGGATTGAGTTCCTGAAGGACTATGACTTCGACCTCCAGTATCATCCTGGAAAGGCGAATGTCGTAGCAGATGCCCTTAGTAGAAAGAGTCATCTCTCCAGCAGGACTGGAAGATGTTGGAGGATGCAGCGTGTACGATGACCGAGTTGGAGCCATCATTATGCCGAGCTTTTGTGGCTCAGCTGTCCATTAGGTCATCGGTGTTAGATGAGGTGATCGAGCATCAGAAAGCCGACCCTAGACTCCAAGAGTTAGTGGGCAAAGCGGTATTGCTCGTGATGAGGATGGTGTGATTAGATTCCATCATCGTGTCTGTGTTCCAGACGTTGTAGATATTCGTGAGCATGTTTTAGCAGAAGCTCATAGATCTAGGTTCTCTATTCATCCGGGTAACACTAAGATGTACCAGGATTTAAAGAGATCGTTTTGGTGGTCTGGCATGAAGAAGGATGTAGCGAGTTTGTGTCTAGATGTTGTATCCCAGCAAGTGAAGGCCGAGCGGCAGCGACCATCTGGTCTTATGCAGAAGATGGAGATCCCAGTTTGGAAGTGGGAAGCTGTCACTATGGATTTTGTTACGGGTTTGCCTCGATCTAGACGAGGTAATGACTCGATTTGGGTAGTGGTAGATCGATTCTCAAAGACTGCGCATTTCTTGCCTATGAAGAAGAAGAATAAGAGTTTAGCTAGCTGTAGTAGTAGTGTTAATTTTTTGGGATTTTTTTTTGTATCTATATTAGATTGCATGGAGTACCGAAGTCTATTATTTTCGGATCGAGATCCGAGATTTACTTCAGACTATTGAGGGTCTTCAGGATCTTTTGTCGGGAGCTGAAGCTCAGTTCGGCTTTAATCCCCAGACAGATGGACAGTCCGAGAGGACTATCCGACGCTTGAGGATCTGTTTAGGGCTTTATGTGCTGGAGATTGGAAGGATATGGGAGCGCCATTTTACCTCTAGTGGAGTTTTGCTATAACAACATTTCATGCGAGCATTGGCTAGCGTTCATCCTGTTTTTCACGTATCTATGCTCAGGAAGTATGTCAGAGATCGTCTCATGTTATTAGCCATGAGCCAGTGGAGATCCAGCCAGATCTTTCTTATGTAGAGCAACCAGTAGCTATTCTTGATCGGAAGGTTCAACATCTCCGAAACAAGAGCATTGCGTCAGTAAAGGTCTTATGGCGTAACTTCTCGCGAGAGGAGGCTACTTGGGAGCTTGAGGATGCAATGAAAAAGAAATATCCTCAGTTGTTTGAGTAGTGTCAGTCTAACTTCGAGGACGAAGTTTCTTTAAGGGGGAGAGGGTGTAAGGCCCTTGATTTTCACCTTGTTTGTTTAAATATATGTATGTGCGTATAAGTGTATACTATTGATGTATAGATTATTGTGTATAAGTTTTATTGATATAAATTGTATGAATTAGTATTATTGAAATGTACATAGTGTATTCAAGTATATAATATATTTATATATTTAAGTGTGTAGTGTTATAAATTCTGCATAATTAAAGTGAGTTTTGTCGGCCAGTCGGCGTCCACATCGGCTGACGCTGACCAGGGGTAGGCGGCAATATCGATGGACGCCCATTTTGGATAGGCGACCATGGATATGGACGCCAATATCCCAGACCTGTTACGTTTCCAGATCCGAAACGCCTCCGGAAATTGAGCCTCTTGTTTTGGAAACCCTTCCCAACGGCTCTGAGACTTGCCCCTTTAACCTATCCGACCCCAACCCTTTATAATATCCAGATTTCGGCCAGATCCACCTTTTGGCTCTTGGGTCAAAAACCTCTCTTTCTATGCAAAAACCCTAACTTGAACCTGAAAGATCTGGCTTCGGGAGGCTTCGTCTGGCGATCTACATCGACCGGTGTCAACCTTGAACATCCGGGAACGACTCCCCACGCTGGTGTGCTGTGAAGATCAACAGAAGATCCGAAGAAGGAGGGATTTGAGACTCTTTGGCACAGGCCGAGGAGGGCTTCTCCGGCTTAAATCGTCGTTTGTAGATTTTACAGAAGGCAAGTACCCCATTCACATTAACCCTACATGTGTCTAGTATGTCCCAGGAATTTTTCAGATTTTTCTCGTGTCCTGGAACCCCCCTTTCAAGTGATTTGTTGGTTTTCAGTCTGTGTTTGCAGACATGATATTAACGGCAAGATCCCTTGCCGCTAATATCATGTGTTGGCGGCATCATATAATGCCGTTAACCTATAGACGGCTACCCCATGCCGTCTAGTTCTTCAGACTGCAACAGTGTGCAAGTCTGTCCTTATATGAACTATTTTCGAGTTTTTCCGCATGAGGATATACAGTAAAAATTCATATAATATGTAAATATATATGTTTGGTTGTACTGTGAGTTATTGTGCATTTTTGGAATTTTTCTAATTATTAGAATTCTTGGAATGCTACCAACAAAATTTAATCTTGGAAAATGTTGTTTATGAAATATGTGTAGAATTTAATTGCCATAAATTTTCTGTACATTGTTCATAAGATCTGATGCATGATATAAAATTTGAGCAATTTATAATATCTGTACAGTTTATTTAAATTTCTGAACCGAAAAATAGTTAATATGTCTACTCAATGTAAAAAGTTAAGAATTCATGCGAGACTAGTTAAATTCCTAAAATTTGTGATAAAATTTGTACTGTCAGTATTCATGTATGAAATAAATTGTGAATCCGAATAATGAAATTTGTGTCAGTTTGGCTATTTTTACAGTTGATAACATCACTGTTAGAATTTCAGAAAATATGTGTAACTCAGAAAAATACAATTTTGGTATGCGTGATGGTTAAACTGTGATGAATTTTTGGTTAAATTTCTGTACTGAACAGATGACAGTAGCTATATAAACTTGCTTTATGTTAGATATTAATATTAATACATGCTAATATGATTAATGTTTAATTCTGCAAATTTCAGCATGATTAGAATTGTTGTAAAAATTTGATTAATACTGAAAACAGTAGTACCATGCTAGGTAATACTGAAGAATGTAAATATGTGAACATAAGATGAATGCGTAATATGTTGTATTTAGAAATGTGTGGAAATTGAGAAAATGTATTAATGTGCCAATGGGTGACACTGCTACCTTAGAGGGCTGTGGAACTGTACTGTGGTAAAGTCCCCACGGGAAAGTTCAAAGTGTGTGATGTCCCATGGGCATTGGGATTAAATCCTGGAGGCGAACAAGTATCGCTGGTTAGGGTGGAGAGTGCTTCTCCCGGTTCTGCGCAGTAACTAAGATTAATCACTGGAATGCCTAGGTGATTGATATGTGATGTGATTAGTGTGTGTCCTTCTAAAGTGGTTTGGGCTATGTGTCACGGCATTAAGGAAAAGTGAAAATGTGTTTAAGTGAAAGAAAATGTGTAAATTGTGGACCTGTTAGTGAATATGTGTTCATGAAATTCTTATGAAAGCATGCAAAAATGATAAGTTTCTTGTGAATGTGACATGATTAGTAAAACAGCGAGCTTCTCACTAATATAAATGTGTTAACCATGTGTAAAATTGTCTTAGAATTCATGTTAAATTAGTTGTTATGAAATGTGTAAATATTGTATAAATGTTCAACATGTGGCTTATGAATGATTGAATGAAATCAGTTTAGCATAGTGAAAAGTGTAGAAAGCATGTGATAGGATTAGTTTATTGTGTATAAAACCAAATCCCATGTGAAAATGTGTAGAAATCAAATAGGCTTCTATTTGAAAATTGTCACTTCCATGCATTATGTGTAAATGATGTAGCATAAGGTTATGGATATTACTTGATGCATGTATGTTTAGTGTGCTGGTGTTACTTGTTGAGTTCTTTTGAACTCATTCTTGCTTCGGCGTACAGGTGCAGACGTTTCTACTTCTTCCGAGGAGATCGTTAGGAGCGACTCGGAGCGAGAGTAGGAGAGATTGTTGTGGAGTTAGCATTGTAATTTTCATTACTCCATAGTATGTAATAAAGACTCTGCGTAGTCTCATGTGGACAATGTATTTATTTTATTTCAGTTGTGAACAGTTAGCTCTCTTCTCTACTATACGGACTGTGAATAGAATGTGGATGATGGAATAAAATTCTTTTTCAGTTCTTTAAATTCCGCTGTCATGAGATATAATATATTTGTGTATGTTTCAGCCTATTGTACTAGTGTTGGGTAAATGTCCCACTGTAGTGATGCCTTTTATATCGACGTGGGTTGGTGGACCATACCGATATAACAGGTCGTTACAAAGCCAACCATACAACTCCCAGAAAAGGTTCGGCGACAAAAGGTCTCTCCAGTGCCTTGCTCAATCTCCAAAAGTGTAGACCAGCCTTTCAACATAGAGGACGCGGGAACAAGGTCAAGCTCTAGAAAAGAAGTGATGTGCTCAAGAACAGCAGTTCAAAGAAGTGCAGCAGCATAGCAGAATAAATCGTAATCCAGAAGCTACTGAAGCTAGCAATGTCGATGAAGAAGAAGAAGAATAAGAAGGAAAAGAAGAAGAAGAGGCGGCAACATCAGAATTGAGGAAGAAACATTGTGGATCTGTGATCGTGGTGATCAGATCAATATTTGAAGGGATATGTCTTTCCTCACTCACACCTTTCTCAACTTAATTCATGTATTGCGTGTGTGGTATGATTGGGGATCAGTACGTGGAGTTTTGTGATCATGTGTGCTTTGTGATCTATGCTAGCTTGTGTATAGATCAAATCTGTATGTGTGGTATGTAGATCAGATCGAGGCTAGAGGATCTGATCTTCTGTGAACTTGATCTAGCATATGTGTGTGTGTCTGAGCCTGAGTTCTTGTGTGTGTGTTTGTACTCAGTTCTTTGTGTAGTGTGTGCCTCACTGTGTGAGGGGTGGAAGGAGTCACTAGATATGATCTCTGACCACCTAAAAATCCCTTGTGCGCTGTGGTTTGATTTGTGGTTTGCATTGTATTGCGCTAGATGCATGCATAGGCATTTTGCCTACACACTAATTAATTTATTCACACATGTTAATCACGTATTTGACACTTACACTGTTTGATAAAAGTGTTTCTCACATCTTGATACACACATTACATCAGATCAGAGGAGTTTTAATTGAGTTGATTCTTTTTTTTCGAAGTAACTTTTAAATTGCTTAATTTTCGCTGCAAATCTATTCAACCCCCCTTCTAGATTTGTCATTACCGAAAATCCAATCCTAACAGTTTCCTAATGTTGTTGCTACTCCAATTGGAAGGAGAATCCCAAAATATGGAAGGTGCCATGCAGAAATCGCAACCCACCTTTCCTATGCTCATTAGGACATGAAATAAACCATAAACGTATAGAATCGTCACAAGATTTTTGGGGAGGTTTGGCATTGTGTTGTGGACGAGAGGAGGCGGGCTTGAGCTCAGGGAGAGGAGGAGATCAGCCAGGAGGGCACCATCTCTCTGACCTAGTCTCTACTGCGACCTGTGAAGAAGACCTTCTTAGGTCCAGTAAAAGGTAGGTGATCTCGGGCCAAAACTAAACTAGTGCTATACCATTTGAAAGAGCATCGTGTCTAGTTTTTTTGCATCTATTTTTCCCAATTTCCATAAGCATGTTCGTCGTATTAAGTGTTTTTCATAAGTCGCGCAATTTTAGCGCTTTTCATTGTTATACTGTGTTTTTACGCAATTGAGGTCATTTTGGATCAAACAAAACCATGGTTCGCTTCTACTAGATGTCCTGAACACTTTTTATGTTTAGAGTTCTGTCTAGATGTCATTAGATTTCAAGATACAAATCTATCATGAAGGGTGTATCGTTTTTCTGCATTTTCGAGTAAGATCCAAGAACGTGACGTATCCAGACGACGTGATTCTGCATGCATGAATGCAATGCACTAGTACGTCGCGAATTAGGAAAAAGTGACCGAGTCTTCCATCGTGATTTTAGGTCTGACCGGTCAACCCTGACACCTCAAACTGTGTGTCGTGTGGGTTTCTGGACGCGTCATGGACGCGACGGTATGTGCCGTCGTGAGTTTATCTGTTTCCCCGCCCATCTGATTCCGTATAGTTTTTATATTTGGAGTTTGAAATACATACATGAACGCGATGTAATGAAGCGTCCACGATTTAGGAGTCATCGCGACGTATCGTTCTGACGCGTTGTGAACGCGACAGACAAGACCGTCACGATTCTAGTTAGGCAATCGATCTGGTAATCGATTCATGTAAGAAAGGAGACCATCTATCCTGTCGCGATTTAAACGTGACATGAAGGTCTGTCGCGATTTTATGCCTTTACACTGATTCTTATTTAACTCTGTATGGTTCTTTGAATGGCGAACGTCTGAACTCGTCATGATTTAAAGACCAACTGAGACTGTTCCTTCTGGCAAGTCAGTCAAATTATATCTTAGTCTGTAAACGAGTTACTTAGTGATGCATTGGCCTAAAAGTAATCAACCCATTTGAAAGCTATAAAGACATGAATACGATTCTAATATATAAATGTGAAGTGATTGATCTTATATTCATTTGATTATCATCTTGTGATCTAGCTTGATATAAAATCTGTCATGATAAGTTGCGATACGAATCTGTGGAGGATACATGCTAGAATGAATTTGCTTGGTTTAGAGTTTCTATTATGTTACTTGTTGCATGTGGCTTTTCCTTATTATGTGCTTTTCGAGGTTTCCATATTTTGTTCATAAATTGCTCGCATAAATAGGAAAGCTTCGTGTCACGACACTTACACGTTTGCACGATTAGGCACACCCCTCTTGGGGAATTAGAAGCTCTCTGCCGGTCATCCCTATTGGCAAACTAGCGACCTTTTCCTAAGACCTTCGTAAGTCTCCGTACTCTGTGGATTCCCTCATAGAGACCGAGCTGGTTGTACCATGAAGTACCTGGAGATAGAGAGCACTTGTACCGTGTACGATATGTGATTAGTCATACTCTTGTTACGACACTAAAGAATTATGAACATAAGATACGCTGTTATGTGTCCCAATTGATCTCTCAAGCTTTGTCATACCTTGAACTCTAGAATGATCATGTCCTATTACTAGAAATGTTATTGGAAATATGTGATGATCAGTCTACTCCCATGTAAATTAATTACATATTTATTTTGATGATTAACAAAACAATTTACAAAGTCTGCTAACATATTTTTCATGAGAATTAAGCACAGGACAAGAACGAAGAAAAACAAGACAAACGAGTAAGTATTTCTTATACTACAGCAAAGTAAGTTCATATCATTATTTTGTAAGTGTTTCATAACGATTTCGTAACTATAACGATTTCCTTACATTCATAAAGATTCACTAAAAGTATCTATGAATGCAAAGAAATCGATACCATAACGATTTGATAAAGTGATCGCATAACGATTTCCTTGTAAGCTGGTAAGTCATGTTGTTCAAAACACGATCCTGTAACGATTCTATAAGTAATCATAACGATTTCTTTAGAACTCGCAACGACTTGCTCGCCGCAATGATTTTATAAGTAATCATAACGATTTCTTTAGAACTCGCAACGACTTGCTCGCCGCAACGATTCTATAAGCCATAACGATTTCTTTAGAACTCGCAACGACTTGCTCGCTGTAACGATTCTATAAGTAATCATAACGATTCTTTAGAACTCACAACGACTTGCTCGTCGTAACGATTCTATAAGTCATCGCAACGATTTCTTTTAGCGCTCATAACGATTGCCTTGCGAACGATTTCTTTAAGCGCTCATAAACAAATTTGCATTGCGTAACGATTCTTAAGCACTCATAATGATTTGCTTTGTGCAACGATTTCTTAAGGCTTATAATGATTTGCACATCGACTTCTTTACAGAATCATAACGATTTGCACATCGTTTCTTACAGAATATAACGATTTGTACATCTATTTCTTCATAGAATCACAACGATTTGTGCATCGATTTTCATAACTTCACAATGTCTTGTACAACGATTTCATAAGTCATGCAAATAACGATTTCACAGAAAACAACGATTGTTTTCCAATTACGTTGAAAAGTCAAATATCTTCCTGAATATTTTTTTGACTACTGTGCATTTATGAAGACTGAACGTATCTGCATGCATGCAGACAATATTTTCCACTTTCGTATTACTCTGGTAATATCTTTTGTAACTGCAAAATGGCTTTACTATTTTGATGAATGTTTGCTCTAACGTTGACTGACAACCAGAGACAGCTTAGATGTCTACTGTTTAAGCTCATAAATGTGTGCAGGTCACTGACAACATATCGTCATACAACGTTGGACCATGTTGAAGCCAAAGGACATCTGAGGAGATCCTATCTCTTTGCGTGCACAAATGGATAACGGACGTTGACTGGAAGCTTCCAAGTGTCAAGCAGTCTAACGTAAACAAATGCTTAGAGACAACGGACTTCTCAACGTTCGAATTTGAAATGAATATATATAGAAGATAGAAGCTCCAGAAGAAAACAGAGAAAGACACAACGCTGTTTCTCTAGTCTTCTGCGAGTTGTGAACTGAGCCAAGCTTCATTCCATTAGACTAGCTCTTTTTGCTCTCTGCATTGCCTGTACATCTGAGAGAGAGCTGTTTTGGTTCTGAGAGTGAGCCTTGATTGTAGATCATTTCTCTCAGTCCCCTGCTTCAGATCTTGCATTGTATTAGCTTGATCTAGGGGCATCATCTCTTGATCACATTTCTTGTGGTTGTTCCCTTCTGTAAGAAGGAAGACCTGGTGGGATCCAGGGTGTGTTTCCCTTCGTGTTGAAGGAGGACCTGGTGGTATCCAGGGGGTGTAATTCCCTTCAGGTTGAAGGAAGACAGCTGCGGCTGGGTGTAAGGGTCCATAAAGGGGACAGTACCCTTGGTAGTGAAATCCTGAGAAATTGCTCAGGGACTGGACGTAGGACTCCTAAGGAAAGGAGGTCCGAACCAGGATAATTTCTTGTGTTGTGTGATTGCCTATTGTGTGTTTGTTTTTATCCTCACTAACTCTAACGACCATCGAAGTGTGTTTGTGTGACTATTTTTGTAATCAGGTTTTCAAGTACTTAATATTTTTTAAGTATCCCATTCACCCCCCCTCTGGGCTAGCTAGCTGGGCAACAAGTGGTATCAGAGCGAGTCTCTTCGACAAGAAGAAGATCCAACGATCTGAAGAGTAAAGATCCATGGCAGCCCAAGGAAACATAGAAGGTCAGTCCGTAAACCGACCCCCTCTCTTTGACGGTGAAGATTACACATATTGGAAGACCAGGATGGAATATTTCCTGCAAGGTTTCGATTTTCAAATCTGGTTAATCGTAGAAGAAGGTGATTACGTTATCCTAATACAAAGGATAAATGGACAGACGACGACAAAAAGAAGATCTCTCTCAACTGTAAAGCCAAGAGCATTCTGTGTTGTGCTCTCAGTAAAAAGGAGTTCAACCGTGTATCTGCCTGCAAATCCGCAATGGAGATGTGGGAGAAACTAAGAATCACCTATGAAGGCACGGACAAAGTTAAAGAAACCAGAATAGACATTCTGGTAACTCAATATGAGAGGTTTCAAATGCAGCCAAGCGAATCAATAACCCAGATGTTCAGCAGATTCACAGATATAACAAATGGGTTAGCTGGTCTTGGGAAGAAGTATGAGAATGGAGACATGGTCAGGAAAATTCTCAGATCTCTTCCATCCTCCTGGACCCCTAAGGTAACAGCAATAGAGGAAGCAAACGATCTGAAACTAATGTCTTTGGAAAAGCTCATTGGGTCCCTTATGGCCCATGAGATCAACATGGAAAGGTTAGGAGAGTCCTCAAGTAGAAAGAAGCACACCAACGCTCTCAAAGCAGTAGAAGGCAGCTCTGAGGAACAATCTGAAGATGAAGCCAGCGGTGAAGACAGTGAAGACGAAGAAGCTATGCTGTCTAGAAGACTTCAGAGAATTCTGGCCAAAAAGAAAAGGTTTCAGTCTGGTAGAAAATACTTCAAGAACAAGGAGCTTAAAAAGCCAGAAGGAGAAGACTTTAAGAAAGCTGAGCCCAGAGTGTAAAAAACCAGACACCTCAAGGCAGAGTGTCCCAAGCTAAAGAAATCCGAGTTCAGGAAGAAGGACAGTTCAAGAAAATTCAGAAAATATAAGAAGAAAGCCATGGCAGCTGCTTGGGACAACAGCAGTGACTCAGACAGTGAGTCAAACTCAAGCAGTGAAGAAGAAGAAGCCAATCTAGCTTTCATGGCCAACATAGATGAAAAGGTAACTTCTGATTCATCCTTTGATTCATGCAATGATTCAGATTCTGATAATCTAGAAGAAGCATTCAACGAACTTTATAATAAATATAAGGAGTTCTAAACTACTAAAAGCTAGTAAGAAAAATGTTGCTTGCTTAGAAAATACTAACTCAGATTTAAAATCAGAAAATGAACAATTAGAGAAGCAAGTTAATGAACTTAAAAGAAGAAATGAGTTGCTGTGTGAAGATTTAAAAGGCAAGAATAAACAAATAGTTAAGCTAGAAAACAAGAGAGTTCAGACGAACTAAAAACAGAAATTAAAAGATTAACTGAAGAAAATGAAAAACTATCCAGCACATTAGAAAAGTTTACTAATGGTAAAACAAACTTAATATTGAAAGGTGCTAGACGGTCAGGTAAAAAGAAGCATGGGTTAGGTTATACACCCCCAGATAATGAAGACACAATAGTATACCCTAAAACATATCCAACTCCAAAGTTTGTATCTGAACAAGACACAAGGTATAAAGTAAACTTTAAATATTTTGAAAAAGTAACTAAAACTACATGCTGCAGTCACTGTAACAAACTAGGTCACAGTAAGAAAACTTGTCCAACTAGACATAAAAAATGGATAATAAAAGGAGAAAATACTGTTACTAACCACCAGGACCCAAAAGAACTTGGGTACCTAAAGCTTGATGTTTTTATTTCAGGAGAACCTTCGAGCATCCAAATGGTATTTGGACAGTGGGTGCTCAAGGCATATGTCAGGGAATAAAAAGTTGTTCTCTCACCTCAAAGCTGAAGAAGGAACAGTCACCTATGGAGACAATGGAAAAGGGACTGTCATTGGTAGTGGTTCAGTAAACAGCAAAGGAAAAACAGTAATTGATGATGTGCTATGCGTTAAAGGATTAAAGCACAACCTTATCAGTATCAGCCAGTTGTGTGACAAAGGACATCAAATCAGATTCCAAGAATCCAAGTGCAGTATCATGAAGGATGGAGCAGTCATCTTTGAAGCAAAAGAGAAAAAGAACTTGTACGTGCTATATCTTGAAGAACTAAAGGAGCAAGATATCTGTTTAACTGCTAGCAAAGAACAGTCTACTGAGCTGTGGCACAGAAGATTGGGCCACTGCAGTTTGGATGGCATAAGGAAGCTATTCAAGAAAGGCCTGGTGGAAGGTCTGCCAAAAGTCAGCACCAGAATGGATGGAGTTTGCAGACCATGTGCTAAAGGAAAACATGCTAAAAGCTCCTTCAAGTCAAAGACTGTGGTAACTACCTCTAAACCCTTAGAGCTCCTTCATATGGACCTATTTGGGCCAATGAGGACCACAAGTCTTGGAGGAAAGAATTTTGGATTTGTCATAGTAGATGATTATTCCAGATACACATGGGTCTCATTCTTGGAGCATAAAGATGATACCTTTGATAGCTTTGTGAGCTTCAGCAGAAAGGTACAGAAAGATAAGAGATATTGCATTGTTGGAATTCGATCAGATCATGGAGGAGAGTTCCAGAATGAGAAGTTTGCAAGATTCTGTGATGATCAAGGGATAGAGCACAACTTCTCAGCACAAGGACACCTCAACAAATGGAGTTGCTGAGAGAAAGAATAGAACTCTTTTGGACATGGCAAGAACCATGCTGTCAGAATATGATTTACCAAGGTATTTCTGGGCTGAAGCAGTGAACACAGCAAGCTACATCATAAATAGAGTAATGATCAGGCCCATACTGAAGAAAACAACATATGAGTTATATAAAGGGAAAAGCCAAGATCAGTCACTTCAGAACTTTTGGATGTCCATGCTTTATTCACAACACGGCAAAAGAGATTGGTAAGTTAGATGCCAAGTCAGATGAAGGCATCTTCATGGGGTATGCTTCTAAACCTAAAGGCTATAGAGCATTTAATAAACGTACACTATTGATTGAACAAACTGTGCACATTATCTTTGATGAGACTAACCCCTCCTTGAAAAAGGAAGAAAATAATGATAATGATGCAGATGAACTGTCCGAAAAGTTAAAGAATACATCATTTGAGGACAAGAAAGATCCACCTCTGGAAGACATGCAAGAAAAGGATATCGAACATGAAAATCTTCAAAGGAGTGGAGACACAAGAAAGATCACCCACCTGAGAACATCATTGGTGATCCATCTGTAGGGGTAAGAACAAGAGGTAATGTAATCCCTTGTGATTATCTAGCATTTGTTTCTCAAATAGAGCCTAGGACAGTCAATGAAGCTCTTACTGATGAATCTTGGATTATAGCCATGCAAGATGAACTTAATCAGTTCAAGAGAAACCAAGTATGGTCACTTGTTCCTAGACCATCAGATCATCCAGTGATTGGCACCAAATGGGTGTTCAGAAACAAACTAGATGAAACTGGTGTGATCCTAAGAAACAAGGCCAGATTGGTAGCTCAAGGCTATTCACAAGAGGAAGGCATAGATTTCGATGAAACCTATGCACCTGTAGCTAGACTTGAGGCTATTAGAATTCTGCTTGCATATGCATCCGCATTAGATTTGAAATTATTTCAAATGGATGTTAAGTCTGCATTTTTGAATGGTTTTATTAAGGAGGAAGTCTATGTAGAACAACCTCAGGTTTTGATGATACTGATTTTCCGGATCACGTTTTCAAATTACACAAAGCATTATATGGTTAAAACAAGCACCTAGAGCCTGGTATGAAAGGCTTAGCTCTTTTCTGTTAGACCATGGTTTCATTAGAGGTCAAGTAGATAGTACACTATTTATCAAGTCCAGGTCAAACATATACTACTTGTGCAAATTTATGTAGATGACATAATTTTTGGGTCTACTGATGAATCTCTTTGCAAGTACTTTGAAAAGCTTATGCAGGGAGAATTCGAGATGAGCATGATGGGAGAGCTAAACTACTTCCTTGGATTGCAAATCAAGCAAGGAAAGGATGGCACCCACATCTGTCAAGCCAAATACATCAAGGAGCTTTTAAAGAAATTTGGATTTGAAGGTGCAAAGCCACTGTCAACACCGATGAGTACATCTACAAGAATGGACAGTGATCAAGATGGTAAGAAAGTAGATCAAAAGATCTACAGAGGTATGATAGGCTCATTGCTTTATCTAACAGCAAGTAGACCTGATATTATGTTTAGTGTATGCATGTGCGCTAGATATCAAGCAGACCCTAGAGAGTCTCATTTATTTTTGTCAAAAGAATATTTAGATATTTAGCTAGAACTCATGACTTAGGTTTGTGGTATCCAAAATCATGTGAAATCAATCTAGTAGGATACTCTGATGCTGACTACGCTGGATGCAAGATAGATAGAAAAAGCACCAGTGGTTGTTGTCAATTCCTTGCAGGATGTCTGATCTCATGGTCCTCAAAGAAACAAAATTCAGTAGCACTGTCTACAGCTGAAGCTGAGTACGTAGCTGCTGGAAGTTGCTGCACAACTCTTATGGATTAAGCAACAAATTGAGGATTATGGACTCAAGATCAAGACCATTCCCTTGCTGTGCGACAACACCAGTGCCATTAATTTAACCAAGAATCCAGTACAGCATTCAAGGACAAAACACATTGAGGTTAGATACCATTTTATTCGTGATCATGTAGTAATGGCAATATAGAAATTTCATTTATTGATACAAATAATCAGTTAGCAGATATCTTCACAAAGGCCTTACCCGAAGAGAGATTTACCTCTCTTAGAAGGGAATTAGGCATGTGTAAATTGTGAAAGAATTATCTGTTTAAGACTGAAATATTAAATTTCAGAGTTCAAATCATTTATCCCTCTTAATTAAGCAAAAGATTTCAATCGTCTCCTTTGTGTAAATATCCTTGACGGTTCGCTATTTTTAAAAGGTTTTTACTGCCGTCGAACCTATTGTTTTGTCTTTTTCTGCCATTATGACACCTCCGATTCCTAAAAGCCACTTTTTCTTATTATGTATATCCGAAATCTGTGAGAACGATTCATCTCCCACCTTTTATATCTCTCTCTCTCATTCACTTGCCTGAGCCGATACCCTAACGACTCTGGCATCAGCTCTTTGAATCATTCTAGCTTCAAACC
The DNA here is from genome assembly GCA_014218235.1 of Colocasia esculenta. Classification (NCBI taxonomy): domain Eukaryota; kingdom Viridiplantae; phylum Streptophyta; class Magnoliopsida; order Alismatales; family Araceae; genus Colocasia; species Colocasia esculenta. The sequence continues at coordinate 19,499 of JACBKR010001134.1, read as the reverse complement.
TCTTCCCGCTAGAAATTTCTTGAGGGCTTTCACATTCCTCTTCATCTCAATCCGTCAGAAACTCTTCCCATCCAAAACCATGGCCTCTTCTGGTGCATCCAGCAGTGTTGGGGGCTACAGGGCTGAGTTTCTCTCCGCAGAGCAACAGGCAAGGTTCACAACCGTGAAGACGAAGCTGTGTGGTCACAAGGCAGTGGATGTGGCCGACCTGAGAAGAACGGCATGAGCAGTTTTGTAGAAGCTCTGGACAGATTGAAGTGGACAACGATCGCTACCATCTCTGAAGTAAGTTTTCGGACCTGGTAAAAGCTTTTTATGTGTGTCTGAAGTCAGAGGCAGACGGAACCTTGACCTCCATGGTTAAGGGAACCAGGTTAGGGTCTCACATGATCTATTGAAGACTTTGTTTGATGTGACGACCTCCGGACACAGTGGAATCCATACTGTGGACATTCAGGCGAAAGGACTAGGGATAGTTGGTCCTGAGTTCAGACTGAAGGATGATAAGCTAGATATAAATCAGATGAATGCGTTCAACCGCCTCCTGCACTTCGTAGTTTGTCAGATTGTGACTCCGAGGAGTGCTACGTTTTCAACCTGCACTAGGGCAGACTCGGATTTGATGTTCTGGGCCATCCAGAATCAAGAAATCAACACAGCAGAGATTATGATTGAAAGGATGAAATTGCCAGTGCCCAGGTATGGGACACCAAGAGTAAATTGAATGTATCCCTACCGTATGCTCATCTTCTGACCAAGATTTTCAAGCACTTTGGCATAAGTACAGTGGGTGATGTATCTGAGAAAATGGGCCAAGCAATCCGGTCCAGAAATTGAGAAAAAGTGGTTTCTCCGTGGTCAATGGAGTATGGTCAAAGACCTCAGTGGCTGAGGGTGAAGCCATTATTGGCGAAGCCAAGAAGGCCAGGAAGCAGTAGCAGAAGCGGAACAAGAGCCAGAGAGTCAGCAGCAATGGAAGTTCCAGTGGCACAAAAAGAATCTGTTCAGGCAGAACCACCGGCAGAAGCAGCAGTAGAAGTGCCATCCGAAGAAGCAGCAGCAGCAGGATCCAGCAGAATAGAGGACATTCCTCCAGAGAATATTGAGCCAGTTGGGCACAATGTTGAGGAAGTTGCTCCATCTTCCCGAGTTGCCCCAATTCTCGGAATGTACTGGTATTCCTTCAGAGTTCTTCAAGGGATCCAGTAGTCAATGAAGCAGAAGCTGTGGCATCAGGCCACACTGAAGAAATTGTTTTGGAGGATGCTCCTGTTCAGGGGGAGCAATCAGTGGAAGCTGAGGCAGCACAGACTCAGGGGGAGCAAGGAGATGCTCCTGCAGTACCTCAGGGGGAGTATTCTGAAGATGTCCCCATGCAGGAAGTGTAAACAGTGAAAATGTTGAAACTGGTGAGCCCACTAAAGGGCCAGGGCGAAAGATGAAAAGAATTGCCCGTAGAAACCGAAGAAGCAGCTAAGGGAGAACCTGAAGCCCTTGCTTAAACGGCTAGATGATCAAGCTAAGGTTCTGAGCTCAGTACAATCAGAGGTCAACACAATTTCCATTAATCAGACCTCAGCCTCAAAGGAGATGTCTCAAGTAAAAATGCAGTAAGGTGGTTCAATAAGGAGATGGGAAGCATGAAGTCCATGCTTTCTGAGATTTTGAAGGCAGTTGGAGCCCAAGCTCCTCTTCCTCCACCTCCTACTGCTCAGAGAAGTGAAGCAGGTGTTTCTAGGCCATCAGGGCCTGCAGAGCAAATGGCAGGGCCATCAGGGCCATCAGTGTGGTACAAGAAGCAACTGTAGAGTCTGGCCATCAGGGCCACAGAACAGGTGTCTGGGCCATCAGGGCCACCTGAAGAAGGGTCTGGGCCAGCAGGCCAGTGAGGTTTGAGCAGTATCCTGCAGTGGAAGCGGATGTTGCACCTGAGCCCCCTGTTCCTTCACCCATCCTAACTCCAGCCCCTCTTTCTCCACCTTCATCTTCAACTGCTCCACCAGCTCCTCAACCCTTCAAACAACCACAACCTAGAACCATTTCCTCACCTACTCCCTTTCCTCCCAATCTTTTCACCTTCTGTTTCTCTACTCACATTCCTCCTCCTCCTCCTCTACCTGAGGTTCCTCCAGCATCATCATCTGGAGCCTCTTCCTCCTCTGGTCCATCCTCTTCTGGACCATCTGACATTCCTTCTGTCTCTCCTCCATCCATCTTTCATCCACCTACACCCCCTTCCTTCATCACCATCATTCCGAGGTGCCCAATTACTCTCCACAGAAGTCCAGGACATCAAAGATGAATTTGAAGTAGCAATACTTCAGTCAGTTCTGGCTGTTGGAATCCACACTCACAGGACAGGCTCTTCTAGCCCTGTCTCTAAAAAGAGGAGACTTACTTCTACCCATCCTGTCTCTTCTGAACCTTGCTATCCTCCACTATGGTTCTCTCTTTCCATCATCAATAAGCAAAAACCTATCTATCAAGAATATCTTCACAAGGTAGTTTTTGCACACATTTTTGGCCTCCCTTTCAAAATCTTTCAGACTATCTTAACACCATCTTTCCTTACACTCCACTTTCTAAGGCTCAACAGTCAAAAATTTTCTCCTTGACTGAAGCAAAACTGAGGATCAATGGGCTCGAAGCAACAAAGATCTATACAGCCAGTTCAGGCGTGTCCAAGCAGCCCGCTATCCACCTAGGGAAGCTCCTCTTCCTCTCAGAGAATGGTTCCAAATTCATCATAAGAACACTTTTGGGCCGTTTGTTCAGAGGGAAATCAAATTCCTCCGGCAGTACAAAATGTACAGTGATTACTGCTATCTCAACCGCCTTCCAGAAGTTCAGCTAGGCCAGTTCAGGGCAGCCATTGATGCTCTTTGCCCCAGGGGTGCTTGCACAAAACCTCTTCAGGTTGACTTTGCTTCCTTAGTTATTCCTGATACAGTGTTCCTTCCACCTTCATCCTTAATCATGGAATCCTCTGTGGGAACACTTATCTTTGAGCGAGCTGCTAGGGTTATGGCCCGGCTCTCAGTCCTAGAAGGCGTACCTTTCCTTTCATAGATTTGTCTTCAAGCAGTATCTTCAGGGGATATCAAGGCTGATATCCTTGCCCTCTTCTATCTGAATGTGAGAGGTTGTCGTCTAGTGATTGGGAGAAGCTCTACCCTCTGTCAGCTCAGCAGCTTCGAGATCTGAATGCCTCTCAGGCCAGTTCAAATCAACCCCTTCTGACTCCTGGTGAATTTTTGGATGCCAACTCTATTCACCTTATCTCCGACTCTTTTCTGAAATGGGAAGGACGGTACAGACTTTTTCTAGATTTGAAGAAGGAACTTCGGCAGCATCAGATCTTCTATCCGTTCAAAATTGATCAGTTTCTTCGTTTTGCCAGTTTCGGCTGCTTTACTTCGTACAAGATTTCTCTTGGCACTGATGAGTATGGGGATTTCCTCTCGACTCAGAGGCAGCTTCACATCAAGGGGATGGCTCCCACCATGGGACCCTCTTATCGTATTGAGTCTGGAGCATTTCAAGCCTACTTTGAAGAGCAGGAACATAGGCGCTTCCTGTTATTCGTCGCTTTGCATCTCTTTTGTCCCCTGCCCTCTATCTCATTGAAAACACCAATATTCAATAGACTTTTTTTTGGATCTCCTTTATCGTCTCTCTCTTCTTTGTCGAAGTGTATCTTTTGCTTAATGACAAAAAGGGGGAGAATTATTTTAGCATTTCTGAAATACATTCAAAGGTTAATTACATTCAAGGTTTATTTCTGAAAATATGCTTAGAATAATTCAGATCATTCATGCATCTTGTTAAGTTTTGTCATCACCAAAAAGGGGGAGATTGATGATCAGTCTGCTCCCATGTAAATTAATTACATATTTATTTTGGTGATTAACAAAACAATTACAAAGTCTACTAACATATTTTTCATGAGAATTAAGCACAGGAACAAGAACAAAGAAAAACAAGACAAATGGGTAAGTATTTCTTATACTACAGCAAAGTAAGTTCATAGCATTATTTTGTCTAAGTTCATAACGATTTCTGTGTAACTATAACGATTTCCTTACATTCATAAAGATTCACTAAAAATATCTATGAATGCAAAGAAATCGATACCATAACGATTGATAAGGTGATCGCATAACGATTTCCTTGTAAGAATGGTAAAGTCATGTTGTTTCAAACAAGTCGATCTGTAACGATTCTATAAGTAATCATAACGATTTCTTTAGAACTAGCAACGACTTGCTCGCCGCAACGATTCTATAAGTAATCATAACGATTTCTTTAGAACTCGCAAGGACTTGCTCGCCGCAACGATTCTATAAGTAATCATAACGATTTCTTTAGAACTCGCAACGACTTGCTCCGTAACGATTCTTAAGTAATCATAACGATTTCTTTAGAACTCGCAACGACTTGCTAACCGTAACGATTTATAAGTCATCGCAACGATTTCTTTAAGCGCTCATAACGATTGCCTTGCGTAACGATTTCTTTAAGCACTCATAACGATTGCCTTGCGTAACGATTTCTTTAAGCACTCATAACGATTTGCTTTGGCAACGATTTCTTAAGACTTATAACGATTTGCACATCGATTTCTTTAGAATCATAACGATTTGTACATCGTTTCCTTCATAGAAATATAACGATTTGCACATCGATTTCTTGCAGAATCACAACGTTTGTGCATCGATTTCTTCATAACTTAACAATGTCTTGTACAACGATTTCATAAGTCATGCAAATAACGATTTCACATAAAACAACGATTTGTTTCCAATTACGTTGAAAAGTCAAATATCTTCTTATATCTTTTGTGACTGTTGTGCATTTATGAAGACTGAACGTATCTGCATGCATGTAGACAATATTTTCCACTTTCGTATGTACTCTGGTAATATCTTTTGTAACTGTAAAATGGCTTTTCTATTTTGATAAATGTTTGCTCTAACGTTGACTGACAACCTGTGATACCCCGAAATTTATTCATTTATATTGTGCATGTATAATATTGTTGTGTGTATAGTGTGTGTATTCAATTATGCGTATTATAATTTCTATATTCCTTATGAACTCATGCATGTATATATATGATATATTTTGTGAGAATAGTCAATTAGCTAAATTGATGTTATTGTGTATACTAAATACTAGGCTTGTAATACTTAAGTAATACTATGCATGCTAATCTAATTAACCGATGTGCATGTTAGTTTATCTATTTCATGTATAATGTATATAATTATGTTGGAATATATGAAGTACATATATATATATATATATATATATATATATATATATAGATATATGTACATATGTATGTTACTTTATGCATGTGCTATCTATCTATTTAATCCTACGTACATCAATTCATCTATAGTATATGAATAATATTAGATAACATTGTCCATGTAATAGGTAATTTACTGTGGACCATGTAAGTATATGTTGCTATTTTCATACAAGTATAAAACATACATAATTGTGCATGCATTATCTAGTTATCAATGTATGTAAATCTCATGCATATGGAGCATGTTGTACACATAGTAAGAAATTATTATCATACGCTTTGTAAATAATCATGAGTTTATTTCTAAGCATGCAAATTATATATTTAAATGTGTGTGAATTATCTAATTATTGAGGTGCCTATTGTATTTAATTATTTTAATGCACGTAGTTAGTGTTAAGGATGTGCGTATGTATACATACATGTGTTATCCTTATTAAATAATATTTATCTACTTTAAGCGTGTTAAATTAATTAGGGTATGTAAAGTACTTGGATGATAATATGCATACAATATTTAACTAATAATGGACACATTTTAATCATAAGTTCATACGTAATGTATGTAATTATGCAATGTGTACGTATATGTGCATATATGTATGTATTGATGCATATTGTTGTTAATTATGATTAGTGTAAGATGTAATTAATTAAATATTACATAATGCAAGTATTTTATGTGGTAATGATATATGAAATTATTTTTGCATATACTAAATTATTTTAGTGCATTTATACATTTAATTTAGGTCTGTCGGTGTTTCGGCTGCACAAGACTGCTGGCGGCCAGGACCTGGACGCCAAGACACTGCTGGCGGCCAGACCTGGACGCCAGCCCCCAGTGGGCGGCCACCCCTGGACGCCAACCCGATCTGGACAGCCAGACCTTGACGTCAACTGCCAGGTTGACTACAACCGATGTTGACGTTAATATCCAGCTGCGTAACGGTTCCAGAATTGTTAATGTTTGTGTTTTGGCTAGTTTCAGATTAGGAAACCCTTCCTAAACCTTGGGAAACCTACCCTAATGCGTACCCAACCCTTGAACCTATAAAATACCCACTCTGGGACGAGGGAAAGGCTTTCAACATTGGTGAAAACCCTAGCTCCGAGATGGTGAAAAGCTGATCTTTAGAAGGCCGGATATCCATCAACTGGAGGTGTTCCCCGAAGAGCTACAACATCTGGAGGATAGCCTATGCATAGGAGAAGAGATTCCAACTCCGAGGAGCCATCTACATCGACAGGAGAAGAAGATCTAAGGCGTTTCCGAGCACCTTTTTCGCAAGGCTGAAAAGGGCTTCACCGACGATTCGATCTTTGCAGATTTTTTTAAGAGGCAAGTAAACCTAGATCTTGATCCTATACATGTCCCCTAAGTCCTAGGTATTTTTACGGATTTTTGCTCGTGTCCTGGAACCCCGAATTCACCGTTGTATGAAAATTCGTATGTATGTGCTGCTGGGAGCAAGTAGAAGACAACATAGGTTGCAGTCAAGTTCTTCAGAAGAAGTTGACGGCAACATCCCTTGACGTCTACTTCTTTAGAACCTGAAAGTGTTACTTTTGATCTTCTTTTGCTGTTTAAATAATTTTGGACATGGGTATACTCTGAAATTTTTATGGGTGATTGTATACTGTTAGTAGGTCATATCATGAGGTTGCCTAAATTTTCTATGAACCATGTTAATTATTAAAATTCAGTGACTGAGTAATGAGCATGATATGAACATGTTTAAATCTAGTATAAATGGATTTTGTTGTGAATTAGTTTTCATAAATTTTCCATGACAGATTGAATGTTGGTATTAGGTTTCTATTCTGTTAATGCCTAAACATATTGATATGTCTCATGCTTAATGATATTCGATAAGTATGTCTGAATTCTAGATTAATTGTAGAAATTATGTTTACTGTTCGAAAAATCTGAAAAATTGCATATGTGACATACTTACTGCTAATGACCTGTGATAAAAATTTAAAATCAAATTGATGACAGCAAGTACAGTTATTAGTTAAACCATGGAAATTGTTCATGTTAGATGTATTAAATTCGATCTTATGCAATTCAGTAAATATACATCATGTTTAGGACTTAAGGTAAGATGTTTTAATTTTAAAAACAGTAGTACCATGATTGGGTTAACTAAGACATGTGAAATTGATAATTAAGATGTGTAAAGTGATTAAGTGTTATATGTAAAATATGTGAATAGGGTGAGAAAATGTGAATAAATAAATGTGTGATAATTGGGCCAAGAATGACACTGCTACCCTAGAGGCATCGAGAGCTGTACATAGAAAAGTCCCTATGGAAGGCTCTACATTGTATAAGTTTGTCCTAAAGGCATTAGGAAAAACCTGGAGGTGGACAAGTACCACTGGATAGGGTGGAGAGAGCTTCTCCCGGTCTGCGCAGTTACAAGATTCACCACTTCATTGCCTAGGTGGTGGGTATGTGATATGAGTTATGTGATATGAGTTGTGTTATGAGTTATGTGTTATGAGATGTGATGAGTTATGAGTATGAGATTTTTGTTTGTGTCCTCTAAAAGGTAGTTAGGACTATGTGTCATGGCATTTTAAGTAATTGGAATATGTATAAAGTGTAAGATTATATGCGAATGTGGCACATGATGAGTGCAAATGATATGACATGTGATAAATGAAAACCTAAGAGTAAATGATGTGAAGAATATGTGAAAAGATATGTAAGAGACAGTAAATGTTATTGAGAGTGTGCTTGCACTATAATAACCGATGTAGTAATGCATAATGTTCATGTTTCCATGCATTAATTACCTCATTTGCAATATCTGCTTATCATCATGTCATGTAGTTTATTGTTTTCATGTAATAGTGTATGTGAATAAACATGAGTAACTACGTCATTTATGCAACATGAAAGATGAAAATGTAGAATTGTGAATTGGATAAGATAACATATGAACAAATGTAAATCCATGTAATTGAATGTAATTCATGTCAAAACAGCAAGTAAAGTGTAGTTATGAAGGTGATAAATGTATGTAATATTAATTAGATTCCATGCTAGATGTGATGTTTGCTTAGTACAAAGTTTCATGCTTTAGTAATTATTGTTGCCAACCAATTTGACCATGTGCTAACTTCTTAATTCAAGTTATAAAATATGAAACCATGTGTATGAGATGTATGTACATTTAAAACAGCAAGCAAAATGTGAAATTAAATATGAAAAGTGCATGTGAAAAGTGAATAGTCATCATATTAGTTTGTTCACTCCTTTATGTCTAATTCTATGTTCTAGTTGTAGAAATATGTCATGAAATGAATTAATGTGGAAATGAAGAATCATGTTATGTGTTAAGTGTAGAGAATATGTACAAGTGTATAGTAATAGTATCCATGATTTAGAATAAGCATATGATAGAATGAATCATGTCTAGGTGATTAAAAATGTGTTGATAGCTAAGAGTCTGTTCCATGTGTTTGGGAGTTTAAATGATGGTATGTATTCATGAGTGTTTAATAGCTTAATGTGAATGTGATATGTTTAAGATTAAGCCTTTGTTTACTTGCTGAGTCTTTGGACTCACCCTTGCTTCGGCGTACAGGTTGACAGGTATCTTGTGCTAGGGGGAGAGACGCTATCTGAGGAGAGGCTTTTGAGGAGCAAGTAGTAGTTGTATTTTCCTTTCATAGTTGAATAAAAAGTTATTTGGACATGTAGCTCTTTCATCATGTAATAATGTGGACATTGTCGTTCTAATTTTTGCACTATAAGATTGTGGAATATGGGATGGTGATGGACTAAGTTAAATTGTTGTATTTATTCCGCTGAAAAATTGCTATCTACGTACTTTTCAACCTATCGGCTAGTGTTGGGTTTTATCCCACTGTAATGACGCTCTTATACCGATGGGGATTTGTATAATCGTACCGATATGAGGAGGGTCGTTACACAACCAGAGACAGCTTAGCTGTCTACTGTTTAAGCTCATAAATGTGTGCAGGTCACTGACAACATATCGTCATACAACGTTGGACCATGTTGAAGCCAAAGGACATCTGAGGAGATCCTATCTCTTTGCGTGCACAAAGGATAACGGACTGTGACTGGAAGCTTCCAAGTGTCAAGAGTCTAACGTAAACAAATGCTTAGAGACAACGGACTTCTCAATGTTCGAATTGAAATGAACGTATATATAGAAGATAGAAGCTCAGAAGAAAAACAAGAAGAAAGACACAACGCTGTTTCTCTAGTCTTCTACGAGTTGTGAACTGAGCCAAGCTTCATTCCATTAGACTAGCTCTTTTTGCTCTCTGCATTGCCTGTACATCCTGAGAGAGAGCTGTTTTGGTTCTGAGAGTGAGCCTTGATTGTAGATCATCTTCTCTCAGTCCCTGCTTCAGATCTTGCATTGTATTAGCTTGATCTAAGGGCATCATCTTCTTGATCGCATTTCTTGTGGTTGTTCCCTTCTGTAAGAGGGAAGACCTGGTGGGATCCAGGGTGTGTTTCCCTTCGTGTTGTAGGAGGACCTGGTGGTATACAGGGGGTTGTAATTCCCTTCAGGTTGAAGGAAGACCAGCTGCGGCTGGGTGTAAGGGTCCATAAAGGGGACAGTACCCTTGGTAGTGAAATCCTGAGAAATTGCTCAGGGACTGGACATAGGATCCTAAGGAAAGGAGGTCCGAACTAGGATAATTTCTTGTATGTGATTGCCTATTGTGTGTTTGTTATTTTATCCTCACTAACTCTAACGACCATCGAAGTGTGTTTGTGTGACTGTTTTTGTAATCAGGTTTTCTAGTACTTAATATTTTTAAGTATCCCATTCACCCCCCTCTGGGCTAGGTAGCTGGGCAACAATATGTGGCCATATTATGTATATGTTTGATCGGCACAATGTGGGACTTCAGTCCATTTGACTAATGCTTGTGCAATGAGGGCCCTGTCTAGTCCTGGGGAGGAGCGCCCCATCGTACTTATTTACCGTGGGAGTATGGACTTGTGATGCTTAGCATGGCACTGGTATGTGTGCATGATTTGTGTGAAGTGCCTTCGTTGATATGATAAGTTCGATATGATACATTGATCATGTGAATATGTGATATCTGTGTGAATATAGCCAATCCTTGTGATACGATTCTATTCTTATTACCTGTCCAATACATATGAAAGTCAGTATTTGTTTCGTTATAATATTCGTTCTATTCAGCCATTTGACTTGTTAGAAATGCATGCATAGTCATCATGTTCTAGTTAAGGCCTGTTTATTTAAAATGCTAATCATGTATATTAGTGCCCGCACATTGAGATGTAGATCCTACTGGGCTAGTTTGCTCACCCTGTCATCCTAAACATTCAGGTAGTGATGAGGAATTCGTGGACACAGATGGGGTAGGGCATGAGTGAAGAGCACCCGTCACTTGTGGAGATGAAGAACTAGGAATAGATGTTTGAGTAGTATAGTAATGATGATACATTTCATGAAGTTTATTATTGGAATCTGAATAATGGTCCCTATGATTGGTCGGATGATGTAAGGTTTTTAATTAGCTGAATGGAAATGAAATAAAGAGTATTTAGCTGGCAATTATTGTCTCAAATATGTTGTTATATTTAGTTATTACTCTGAGTTACTCGACTGTGATACTTATATTCGTATCGTTCATGCATCCCGATATTTATTTCCACTACTAAATGTCGCGGCGTGACATCAAAGATGGTCAACACTTCGATTTTTCTGGAGTCGGAGTCCACAGTCGGAGTTAGTATGGTACATAGTATACGCTGTGGACTTAGTGAAATTTTGAGATAGTGTTGATGTTACAATATTGTACAAGTTATATTTCTTGTGATATATTTCAATAAATTTGTTTGTAGAGATTATCTTAAAAGGTTTTATCATAGAAAACACAATATTTGAAAGAGATAGTTGTTCAACAAATCTTCTAAAGGATAGTTACTCAATAATTCTCCCCCTTTTTGTTAATGATAAATTTTTTTAAAAAGACAGTGAAAAACAAATTTGAGTTTGCAAAACTGTGTCTTATGTATTTGTTTCTTACTTTCTTTCTCCCCTTTGTGGCATTAACATAAACGATAAGAGACAAGAAGAGAGAGATGTACACAGATGTGGAGAACAAAACTATATTAATTTCAGTAAGATACAAGATTACATTTAAGATGCAGATAAAGATGTGGGAAGATATAAGGAAGGAGGGATCTTGGCAAGGAAAGGCTAAAGAAGAGCCCAAATCTTCTTCTCATTGCCACGGAAGAAATTGTCATACTTAGAGAAATCTATGTTATAGGATGGTCCTATAGAAGGGATCTTCTTATAAGACTTAACATGCCTACGATGAAACAAACTAACCTCCTATGGTAACCATGGTGCAAAGTAGCCTTCAGAGGAACAAACTTCTTAGTGGTTGCTAAGTGAAGAAATTCATGCACAGTTATTCCAATGTAGTCCCTTGGAATATGCTGCTTCCTTAGCTTGATAGTAAACCAAATATCTCTGCTTTCATTTGTGTGCAATAGACTTCCAAAGAGTATCATATCCTTTGCAGAGATACTCAAGAATTGACAGTTTGAGCTTCAAGCAGTCAGAATGATCTTCAGGGTAAGCTGCGGCTCCCTGGTCTTCTGTGAATCTCTCAGACTCAGCAAAACAATTCTGAAAGTCTATCATGTGTTAGAGAGTTTTTCAAGGCATGCATAATGGCAACCTATGGAAAGATAGACTGAGGTTGTACTTAATTTGAATCTTGCTGCAATTCTGATATGTTTGTTAAAACAACCTGAGCAAATTGCTTTCTAGAGGATATGGCACCTATAAGACTTGGATGTAGCCTAGAAGGTAACCCAACTAACATGGAAGGAGTGATCTCTCTCTGTCCACGAACTAGAATCTCCCATTGGACTATTCACATCAGGTGCCCCCATCCTGAATCTTGCTTCATTAAACTGCTTCATTCTAGTGTACTTTGTCTGCAGCTCTCTAAGGAGGGTGCCAAACAGATCAAAAAATCTAAGGTTCATGTGAAGAGGAATATCCATAAATTGATTTCTGGCCTGAGTGGTTTGGAATCTAGTGGCTTCATCAGGATAGAGTTTCAAAAAGTCAGAAGGGGAGAGACTGTGGCTTTTCTGAGTAATGAGATTACATCAGCCAATAGTACTTTAGAGGATTGGATTAGGGAAGGAACCAGTCCTCAAAGGTGTATCTTGTCATCTCATGGACTTCAAGAAATACTTTGATGGATAGGAATTCCTTGAATAAGTTCATGTGATGTTCAGAGTGATGAATGAATGAATACCAAAAAGGAGGAAGAAGAGTGCTGGGGTTGTCTTTCAACTGGCTACCAATTTGAGGATAATACCACACTAGGTACAATCTCAGCAAGGGAAAGAGTGGATCTATCAGAAGGAGTATAAGAAGTAGAGAGAGAAGAAAAGAAATGGGGAGCTAGAGTGTGAAGAGTGGGAATGGTTGTCTTGGAAGGCTGGAACTTACACTTCAAAGGATACATAGTGAGGGAAGTACTTGTGGAAGAAGGATTTTGCTCTTCTGGTTGAGAGCTTGATGAAGGAAGGCTAGATGAAGTAGAGGGACTAGGTGAGAGGAAGGTGGAGGTTGTGTTCAATAATTGGAGGAACAGGAGCAGTAGAGGGAGTATGAGGAATAGGATTAGTAGTAGAACTAGGAGGAGTTGGATCAGTAGAAGGAGAGGAAATGGTCAAGGGCTGAGAAGGAAAGACAGGTTGGCCATCTTTATGGAGTTTCCTTCTGAACCTCCTCTTAAGATCTTGACCGTAGGTTCGGCATCTACCTCCATGGGTTGATCCTGAGACTCTAGAGGCTGCCTAGACACTGACTTCTGCTGCTACTACTGCTGCTATTCTGGCTCAACTGCAGGAACCTCTATCTGTGCAGATACTACCTAAGACTGCTTCTGCTGCTGTTGCTGCTCTTGTTGTTGCTCTGGAGGTTGCTGCTGTCACGCCCCGATAATTAGCAGCGGAATAAATACCGGGGGACGTGATCGATATAGATAGACGTATCACAGTTGAATAACGCAGAGTCACATTGAAAAAAAAGAACACATTGAGACTATAGTATGGTCACCAAAAATATCCTTTATTCCATTTCATTCAACTAGTTGCAACCTTACATAAGGAAGACTCACTGTAAAGAGTTCATTATTCACATAAAACTTCCAGAAAAGTTTCACTATTACATACACTACTCAAAATCTACTCCTAAACTGTCAACACTCATATGGCGGGTGCTCATCACTCTTGCCCTGCCCCATCCGACTCCTCTGGTATCATCACTACTTGAAAGGGCGGGATGATAGGGGTGAGCGAAGTAGCTCAGTAGGATTTACATCTCAATACTGTGCGGGCACTAATATACATGATTAACATTTTAAATAGGCAGATATGCACATGAATATGATGACAATGCATGCTTTTCTAACAAGTGACACAAGAATAGAACGGATATCATATCAGATCAAATATCGAATTGCATATACAATGGACAGATATTTCAAGAGTAGAATCATATCAAAAGAGACTGGCCATATTCAGACAGATATCATGCGTTCACATGATCAGACGTATCATATCAAATCATATCATATCAGATCAAATCAACTTGTCATATCAAATGAAGGCACAACATTCACAACTCTTGCTTATTTGTTTGTGATATGCCAACACCAGAAGTCCATACTCCCGCGGTTAATAAGTACGTTGGGGCGCTCCTCCCCAGGACCGGACCAGGCCCCTTTTTTTTGCACAGGCATTGGATCAAGTGGACCGGAGCCCCACGTTGTGCCGAACAAACAGATTCATTTATGGCCATAGAGTTTCAATACAGCTCGTAGTAAAAGGAACATGATCATTCATAGAGTCAAGGTATGACAAACAGCTCAAGAGAACAAGGCAGGATACGCGTATCTTATGTTTCATAATTCATTAATGTCTTGACATGAGGATGTTTCTAAAGACAGATCATATGCAGAACATGTGCTCTCAATTTCCCCAAAAGGGTGTGCCTATTCGTGCAAATGTGTAAGTGACGAGTCACAGATCTTCCTAGCATGTATGCATATGGACAAATAATTAATGGAACACCGGAAAGCATGAAACTAATGAAACTCATATGCAAATCATGACATTAACACCACTAACAAGTCCATACTACATGTATTCTTCCCCTATTCACATCATATTCTTATCTTATCATTGACAATAGGTAAGATCACAGATAATCCAATGAACATAAGGACAATCACAATTATCCATTAGAATCATATTCATATCATTACCATTTTTCCATAGGTTGATTCCTTTTAGGTCCATGCATACTATATAACATCATGCACATGCTAGTAACATCATGAAATAATCAGACCCAAAATATGTATTTTTTTGTAGGGTAGTGTCGACACACCCCTTACTGGTGTCGACACAATGCCTCAAACACAAGACAAAATAATGCAAAATTGAAGTAGTGTCGACACTAGATCAAGTTGTGTCGACACAATGCTTCAAATACAAGGCAAAATGATCAAGTAGTGTCGACACTAGATCAAGTAGTGTCGATCAAGCTGTCGACACTAGAGACAGCTTCCAAAAAACTTCTGGCCAATAGGACAGTGTGTCGACACTAGATAAGGTAGTGTCGAAACTAGATCAGCCCCAGAAACTTTCTGGGTCAAACTGGGACAGTGTGTCGACACTAGATCAGGTAGTGTCACACTAGAGAGCTTCCCAGAACACTTTCTGCACTGTTTGGGACAGTGTGTCGACACTAGATCAAGTTAGTGTCGACACTAATGGCGCTCACAGACAAAAAAACATATAAACAAGTGTAACAGAAAACATGTCTCATGCAGCATTCACTTCCCCTTCTTATAACTCTCTAACAATGACATTTAGACAAAATGTTCAACACAAACGATGACGAGAACAACTATTAGAAGAACTTTGATGTTGGGGTTTTGATCAATTCGGTCTCGAATCTGAGAAAACATGTGAAGAACATAAAGCTAGTGCAGCCCGAAA
This sequence comes from Colocasia esculenta, assembly GCA_014218235.1. Classification (NCBI taxonomy): domain Eukaryota; kingdom Viridiplantae; phylum Streptophyta; class Magnoliopsida; order Alismatales; family Araceae; genus Colocasia; species Colocasia esculenta. The sequence goes on along the minus strand of JACBKR010001134.1, from coordinate 4,110 downwards.
TCACAATATCAGTAGAGACTCTCTTACCATGCTATAACTCTCTAATGATAGACTTTTGGACAAAATGTCAACATAAAAGATGATTGTGGAGACATGTAGAAGAACTTTCATGAATGAAGTTCAGTCTAATTCGTCTTGAATCACGTGTATAATAAGAAGAACGGGAAAAGCCCTAACTGTGCGCGACTTAGGGAAAACTACGAATACGCAATGTATACTCCATGAAATTGAGTCAAACCAAGTGCAAATGATCCTAGACTCGAAAATATACATGATGGTTGGTTTTCTTTAATCTTTCGCCGAGAAACACCTACCTTTGAATGCTAAGAACTCTCTGCAGATTGTCTGGGTTGATGCAGAGCAATATTGAGGACGACCACGTTTTCCCCAGCGTTCCCACTCCTCCAGCGCTCCAAACTTGTTGCTCTCACGACCCAAACTTGTTGCTAACCCTTCCAAATGTTTTGTGAGGAGTTCTTATAGATTTAGGGTGTACCACAAGTCCTAACGGGACTAGGAAAGGGGCTGCGAATTCTGTTTCCTACTTTCCAAGAAATCTCGGATTCTCTCACCCAAAGGAGGTAGCAAAGGTTTAGGAAACCACCTCTTAGAGTTGGGTCGGTTTTGGCTTACCTTACATGACTAATCACCCATCTTTTAACCCTATATTGCCCTCTCTAATTATTACATAATTACATACACGAATTTCTGGGTATTTTCTTGTCCAGATTTTTATCCTTGGGCCAAAAGGACTCCATTGACCCAATCTTGTTAATGGGTTATTAATACATAATGTTGTGAGTCTCTCCAACATGTTAATTTAATTTATGGTCGTGTTATTTTTCCGTGTTTAACAATTTTCCGACTTAGTTTCCTAATTCAGGTAACTGGTCACGTGTGACATATACTCGCCAATCAGATTTCCGTTGCACAATTCCTTCGTGGAACGCTTAGGGATAATATTTGGGGTTGGTTTATAATTTTTACAGATTTTCTGATGTGTTTTTCATGTACGATAGTGGTATGTAAGTTCTATCATTCCGATAATACGAAAGTTATTTATTTACTAATTTCATACTTGAATTTGTTCATGGGTCATAGTTGTCCATTGGTCTAATTTTTTTATGGACTATCCTCACATATTTTTTGGAGTCCACCCATTATTTAATTTGGTTCATGATCATATTTTATACACATGATAATGGATTTTCCAACTTAATTCTTATTATGATAATAAGTCGCACTAACTCTTGAACACACCTCAAATGACTTTTATTGACCCAAATTTCTTTATGGATCATTAGAGGATATTATTTGAAGTCCATCTATGATTTTTATTTAATTTTCTGACTCATCTAAGTATGTGTGTTAATTATTTCCTGACTTATTCCTTTTACGATACTTAGTCGCAAAACGCCTTAAACTTGGACCCTTCAATTCCCTTGCACAAATTTCTTCATGGGTCATTAGGGAGCATTATTTAGAGTTGAACTATGGTTTTTATGAAATTTTCTAAGGGTTTTTGTGTGTACGATAATGACACGTGCATTTTTGCTATTTCACAATTATTGAATTTATCATTTTCGATTTATTTCTAATTTTCCAATTACCGAATATCCAGCTGTTACATCCTCCCCCCTTAAAAGAATTTGGTCCCCAAATTCACATGTGTTTACGGGTTGGACTTACAGGGAATCAAATTGTGGATTGCTAATAATATAATGATTGATTGGTGATGTAACTTCAGGGTCAAATAATAAAATTTTGGACTAAGCCCAAGCTTCTACCCAATCTCACATTAGGTACGACAGATTTTGACTCGTGTGATCTAGTTTCATTCTATGTTCCTATTCCCTGGACCCTAATGTTTAGGGCTCTGATACCAACTATCACGCCCTGATATTTAGCAGCGGAATAAATACCGGGGGACGTGATCGATACAGATAGACGTATCACAGTTGAATAACGCAGAGTTGAACAAAAGAACACATTTGAGACTATAGTATGGTCACCAAAAATATCCTTTATTCCATTTCATTCAACTAGTTGCAACCTACATAAGAAGAACTCACTGTAAAGAGTTCATTATTCCATAAACTTCCAGAAATGTTTCACTATTACATACACTACTCAAATATCTACTCCTAAACTGTCAACTACTCATATGGCGGGTGCTCATCACTCTTGCCCTGCCCCATCCGACTCCTCTGGTTCCTCATCACTACCTAAAAAGGGGGGATGATAGGGGTGAGCGAACTAGCTCAGTAGGATTTACATCTCAATATTGTGAGGCCACTAATATACATGATTAACATTTTAAATAGGCAGATATGCACATGAATATGATGACAATGCATACTTTTCTAACAAGTTGAACACATGAATAGAAAGGATATCATATCAGATCAAATATCGAATTGCATATACAATGGATAGATATTTCAAGAGTCAAATCATATCAAAAGAGATGGCCATATTCAGACAGATCATGCGTTCACATGATCAGACATATCATATCAAATCTTATCATATCAGATCAAATCAAACTTATCATATCAAACGAAGGAACAAATTCACAACTCTTGCTTATTGTTTGTGCTATGCCAAGCACCAGAAGTCCATACTCCGCGGTTAATAAGTACGTTGGGGTGCTCCTCTTAGGACCGGACCAGGCCCCTTTTTTTGCACAGGCATTGGATCAAATTTGGACCGGAGTCCCACGTTGTGCCAAACAAACAGATTCATATTATGGCCACAGAGTTTCAATACAGCTCGTAGTAAAAGGAACATGATCATTCATAGAGTCAAGGTATGACAAACAGCTCAAGAGAACAAGGCAAGGTAACGACGTATCTTATGTTTCATAATTCATTAATGTCTTGACATGAGGATGTTTCTAAAGACAGATCATATGCAGAACATGTGCTCTCAATTTCCCCAAGAAGGGTGTGCCTTCGTGCAAATGTGTAAGTGACGAGTCACGGATCTTCCTAGCATGTATGCATATGGACAAATAATTAATGGAACACCGGAAAGCATGAAACTAATGAAACTCATTTGCAAATCATGACATTAACACCACTAACAAGTCCATACTAACATGTATTCATTCCCATATTCACATCATATTCTTATCTTATCATTGACAATAGGTAAGATCACAAGATAATCCAATGGACATAAGGACAATCAAAATTATCCTTAGAATCATATTCATATCATTACCATTTTTCAATGGGTTGATTCCTTTTAGGTCCATGCATACTATATAACATCATGCACAAGCTAGTAGACATCATGAAATGATCAGACCCAAAATATGTAATTTTTTTTGTAAGGGTAGTGTCGACACACCCCTTACTGGTGTCGACACAATGCCTCAAACACAAGACAAAATAATGCAAAACTGGTCAAGTAGTGTCGACACTAGATCATGTAGTGTCGACACAATGCTTCAAATACAAGGCAAAATGATCAAGTAGTGTCGACACTAGATCAAGTAGTGTCGACACTAGAGACAGCTTCCAGAAAACCTTCTGGCCAATAGGGGACAGTGTGTCGACACTAGATCAGGTAGTGTCGACACTACATCAACTCCCAGAAACTTTCTGGGTCAAACTGGGACAGTGTGTCGACACTAGATCAGGTAGTGTCGACACTAGAGAGCTTCCCAAAACACTTTCTGGGCTGTTTTGGGACAGTGTGTCGACACTAGATCAAGTAGTGTCGACACTAGTGGCCCTCACAGACAAAAAACATATAAATCAAGTGTAACTAGAAAACATGTCTCATGTAGTGATTCACTTTCCCTTCTTATAACTCTTTAAAGAATGACATTTAGAGCAAAACATTCAACACCAAAGATGACGAGGACAACTAGTAGAAGAATTTGATGTTGGGCTTTTGATCAAATTCGGTCTCTAACCAAGAAAACATGTGAAGAACATAAAGCTAAGTGCAGCCTGAATTGCAGTATCATGCAGAGACTCTCTTACATGCTTATAACTCTCTAACTATAGACTTTTGGATAAAACATTCAACATAAAAGATGATCATGACTACAATTAAAAGAACTTTCATGAGGACGTTTAGCTAATTCGTCTAGAATCA
>JACBKR010001133.1:0-46815 GCA_014218235.1 Colocasia esculenta | reverse complement strand
TTCCTTTAACAGTCTTGAATTTTTTTTCTTAGGCTGTTGCTTTCAGCTCTTCTTTTTCCCTTTTCCTGTTTGAGGTTATGCAGTTTGAGACTGCAACTGGATCAGCCAATCTATTAGCTCCTCTGCAGCCTAATATGTGATCCACCTACTCAAAATCTTACAAGAATATTTCCATCATTTTCATATTCACATTTATACTATAAAAATGCACCTTTTATCCCTGAAGTAGAATGCAAACTATGAAGGAGTTTACCGTTTGGTAATACTAATTGACTGGCTTCAGTGTGGATACTAGGTGGAATCATGACTGTATCTGGTAACATGTCTGTATCCTGCACAGAATGAACATTCATAAAATCCATTTAGAACAAACATCAGTATATCTAAAATAACATAACTTCATAGTCATATACATACACCTAACTTCCAGCATAGAAGATTTTTGGAATGAATCCACTTAAACATCATATCCTCACATTTCTAAAAATAAATTGTCTGCAAAGGCAATTTCATGTTCTTCAAGGGCTTATGATATTTAATGATTTTACTTTAAAGAACACATGCATAAAAGGGTGCCAAATGTACTAAGTAATGAGCACCCTTCAATCTTTGTAACAAGTGCATTTGTTACCTTATCCACTATGCATTTTATTTTGAATTTTATGTCCTTTACCTTGTCCATTATACATGTTAGTTTGAAAAGTGTCATTTAACTGATCCATGAACTAATAATCGGTTGAATAACTGGATTAGTTATGATTTGCATCCCTACTGCAAATCATAAGTTGGTTACCAATTGCTATTCAACTATATTAGCACATGTGAGTATATTCCACTGGAAGTTATCTTACTATTGAAGCTTGCAGGATCTGGAGGAAATGTGTAAGTTGCCCCCATTTGTTTGAAGAGGAGGGATCTAGTGAAGATCCAAAGTTGCAGTTGAAGTAGACTTTTCTCTTTTAATGAACCAATGATCATCATCCATCAAATCAAATAACGGGTTAAGTTTCTTTTTGGAAGGTTGACATTGTCTAAAGAATAAGAACATATAACTCAAGTAAAAAGGTCCATTGGATAAATACTAAAATAAAACACCGCAATCTGTGCTAAATAATATCTTTGGATGCTAAACTAAATCTATTGAATGTAATGGAAGAAGGTTTCAAGAATTATGCTGGACAACAGGGAGGCAATTGTCACTTTCAAAAAACAATAGGGAGGCAATTGCCCCCTTGACCACTTTCTGACTACCGAAAGTCAGGAAGTGCATAGCATAATTCTCTCTCACCCTCTCATATGCTACTTTCATACTTAACGGGTCTAATATCATCTTTTCCACTGCATTCATCCAATTCCTTTCTGTCTTCTTCATATCATCTTAGGGCTCTGAGTATGCAAGGTGTGCTTCAGTTGATTTAGTCCGTCCTTATGCACATGCTGGCCTAAGATTGAAGCAGCATCATGGGTAGCGTAGCACTTCTGTGGTTTAAGGGACAACATAAGGTACAAGTTTAAGCACCTTTTGAGGCGAAATATTATCAAAAGATATATATAGTTCCAAAAATATGATATATATATATATCACCTAAATGGGTGCATCAAACAAATATATTTTATAAAACTATTCATTCCTATGTGCCAAATTATTGTATAACTCGCTAAATCTGTTCTTTCCTATATATAAAGTTTAGAAACTAAATTGCAAGTAAACAAATCCACACTCATACATATAAATACACTAAATGATAATAGAAAGTAAGCATTACTAGCTTCAATGTGCCTCGTTGTGGGCCAATAAGAGGCAAAGATGGGGTGACAAAGGCTTGGGCTAGCCAAGTTGAAGTTGGCTCAGATCGCCTTGTCTTGCCTCCTGGCCTAGGTGAGTGCCTCCATGACTTATGATAACAGCTTGTAAGGACCAAACAAGCCCAGAGAGTATGCTATTTCTTAGACTTCCTTAGCACTTTATGGTTCTGGAGGTCACCACCAAATAATACAATTGTAAGGTTCTTATTTTTCCTAGTGGGTAGCTTTTTTCCCATTAAGTTACTATTGTTATCAGGATCTCTATGCTTCTGTTCTTTACTTCAGTAAATAGATTCTTTACTTCAGTAAATAGATCATATATAATGGTTTTTTAAAAACCTGGTGGCAATATGGAATCTGGATTATGCTCTTATAACGCTCAGGAGAAGTACTTATGGAAAGGTGGATTTGGTTGTCCATGTCAAGGTTCACTGCATCGCCGATTCAGATGGAATTAGGTTTTTCTTATTCGATCCGATTCGGGCGAATCGAACCGATTCGATTTGATTCGCTTGGATGCAGCCAGAAACCAGGTTTGTGGCCCATTTGTTGGTCGATTCTCATGAATCTTGATATATTATTTATACATATATGATATATATATATATAGTTTCATTTACTTAACTTATTAATGTAAATAAGGAAGTATCTCCTATTTGAATCTAATAAAAATATCAAAAAAATAATCTCTTACTAATAATAAAAAGTCAACTTTCTCATTTAAGAAGAAAATCATGATTTTGATGATTTTATCAAAATGTCAATTTTCTAATCTCTCATAATTTAGTTTAATTAAAAATTTTATAATTCAAATAAACCACATAAAATACTAAAAATTTAATGGGTAAATTCGTTCCGATACTATGTTAAAAACCCGAACTTAACCCAAGACCTAAGTATTGAGTTGATGGAATCTTCTACGTATATAGAGGTGAAATATCCTTGGATTTTCAATATGGAAGTAAACCACAACATAGTGCAAGCATTGTGGAAGATGCAGCAATTTTCTTTTGCAGAAACTGATTCTTCTTTCCAATTTTTGCACGCAGAATTGTAATGGATGTATAGTTCCATTGTTTTGTGTAACTTGAAAATAATGGGAGCTCTGTTTTCAGGGATGGTATCCATTTTTCTGCCGAGGGAAGCAAGATAGTGATGGAGGAGATAACGAAGGTCATCAAGGAAGCAGACTGGGAGCCGTCCTTGTACTGGAAATCTTTGCCCACTGAATTGCCGAGGATTCGCCCAGTGACCTTGTGGCACCCGATGAGGAGTCCACCGTCAACATCTCCGAGTGGGTTTTCCACCGAGAGCTCCTGTGGGACTAGTTGCACCACCCCCACACTGGCTTGATTCAGAGATCGTTATAACTTGGTTGTGAAGCTGGCTTTGGGTCCAGGTGGTGACCATGTTTGTTTACCGTTGGATGTGTCGTAAGAGTATGTATCTGATTTGGCTACCGATTTATTCACCCCTGCCATTGCTTTAAAAGTAACCAAATGCCCGGGGTGAATTGGACGGGACATTTGTCAGATCGAGATCAAAGAGCAGATGGTTAGTAAAAGATTGGCATCATTACGTATTGTGCCACGGACTTTCTGATACTTTTACTCAATGCGTCATCGATCGTAGCTATCTTGGTTGCCTTGTGGCCTTCAAGAATCCTCACTATCGGTGGTAAATAGGAGGGAAAAGAAACAATGAGATGAACACAAAACTGATACTAACAGGCTGGCTGGTTCCTATGAATGAGAGAGAGAGAGAAGAGAGAGATCAGAATGCTGTAGGACGGGTATATCACGTTCCTTGTTCTAACCTGGCCCCGTACATGCACACATGTCTGTGACAACTAAAAAATTCCTTAAAGGCAAAATGAAATAGTTGCATGCCAAAACCACCAACGATCAAACGTTTGATATTCACAGTGTTCCAGAACCCAACAGAGGGAGGAATCGTCTGCAACGTTCTAGGAGAGGATCGCCCACCGCAATTCTGATTTCTTAAATAAAGCTTACATCACAAAGCATGCACACTGATGGCGATACGAGTGGTACACTAGCCACATCGAATCACCTGAAAATGCTAGGTTACAAACGGAATGTGGGGAACCCAATATGCTTCTCAATCCTACACTTGTAAAACATTGCAACCATTCTCATGCTATATATATATATATATATCATATAACCAGAAAGATAGATAAGGTAAACGCGATTTCCGTCCTTACGCTAACCTTTGCGAGTTCAGGTTTCATCTGCTAAATGTAATTGCTTACCAGAAAACTGTGTGATGCCGGAAAATAGATGGTCGTGATCTCTACCCCACAAAAAAAACAAGGAAAAAAATTCATGTAATGTACAACACACCCAAGTAATTACTCTCAGGAAGTTATCTAAAGGATATGGTGGAGATCATTACCTATCTTAGATGCAATTTCCATAAACTGGTGCGCATGTAATATATTATTGAGTTTAACCCATCAAAACAAATCCCCTTTGGCAACGTTTGGGTGAAGAAGTACTTTTTGTTGGAACTCCTCTCAGCAGCTATCGCGGCTAGATAGTTTAGCTTAGGGTCCGTTTGGTTGCTTGTAAAACATAATCATAAAGAAAAAGTTTTTCAATGATTAACTTTTACATGAAGGTCAATAACATAATTGTCTATTTGATTTCCACATAAATGTTTTCCCTGAAAAAAATTTCTGATATTTGTTTTCCCGTAAAACATTTTTTGAAAATTATTTTCGCGTGTTTATTTGTGTGTAAAAAAATTTCAAATATTCAACCCAACTGCAATCCAGTAGCAAAGTGGGTAGGAGTCGACACCCCAACTGGGCTGCTATTACGCTGGTCTGCGCCTAACATGGGTGGTATGACCATTCGAGTTTATCTAATAGTGGAGACCCATTAATCTTGAGACGGCATTGTGTTGAAGCACATAATTAATTTATCATTTCTCCATCTAGTAAGCAAATACTCAGATCAAATGCATAAACCCGTTCATTCCATAAAAAGGAAAATAGTCGGATTCAAAATGAGCACAGAAGCAAGAGGGCAGGGGCTACGTACATATAACTAGAGAAGAACGAGAATTGAAGGAATATTGCTCACCAGTTCTCTATTATGGGTTTTTTTTCAAATTAAAGAAGCGGAAAAATACACAAATAAACACGCCAAAAAGAGACAATGCAAGCAGCTGGCATAAAAATAGATTTGGATATGCCTCGCAGGCTCCAACTTTGTCATAAGCGATCATAAAAATAGATTTGGTTATCATACGTTCGACAGTTCAGCAAGATGATCATATTACTTCCAGAAAAATGCAAAACTCCTGTCAAGTACGGGTCTTATATGGCTAAAGCGTTGAGTGCAACAAATTTTGATACCAAACAAGCCGTGCTCATAAACACGACTGAAGAGAAGTAAAAATATTCTCTGAAAAACAATAACTGAATAAAATAAAATTTTATATGCATGAGTCAAGTGTCGCACCACATGAGGGCGATCTTAAAAGTTCCGGGTGTCTCTTTCAGTGATTAACTATAGAAGCAATAAACTCTGTGGGTGCCCACAAATTGCACACGTCGGTGTCCCCCAATCCACAAATTATCCCCACCATGAGCATATGATCTTCACTTGTGCCCTTGCACTCATGCTGTTCGCCATTAATTTCTACTGTAGAGGAAGATGTTGAATACAGAGAAATCAAAAGCGCAGGTGGCAAATTCAGTGAAGGCAGGGATGGCAAGTAGCGTTAGCCAACAGTTGGGTATAAAGAACCAGAGATCCATTGAAAAGTATTTAGGTGTTCATATCACTCACTTTAAACCAGAAGATTATGCTTTTAAAGAAGTCTTTAAGAGGGTGCAGGACAAGCTTGCAGGTTGGAAAGGGAAGTCAATGTCTATGGCGGGGAGAATTATTTTAGTTAAACATGTCCTCCAATCTATCCGCGTTATGGATGGCTGTTAAAAAGTTTAGAGCTCTGCAACTGAGGAAAATTGAAGAAATATGTAGGAATTTTATTTGGAAGGGTACCCAGGAGACAAAGGGGCTGTATTTGATTAGTTGGGCAGATTTAAAGATGGATCTCAATGCAGGTGGTCTGGGGATCAACAATGAACAGTGCACTCATGTTGAAGCCAGTCTACAAAATTGCTTCTCACCAGGAGAGTCAATGGTGTGATCTGGTGAAAAGCAAATATCTAAGAACTGGGGACTGGAGAATCAATACAGGACCATACCAAAATCAGATATTTGGAAAATAATTGCAGCTGAGTACAACAAAAACAAAGACCTAATTGGTTGGATCCCGGGGTCAAGAAAGAAGATCAGACTACTGTTGGATGGGTGGATTCATGGTAGGGGTCTGAACTCACTTCCATGGAGTTCAATTGTCAGGCAGTTGATGAAAACATGACAGTACTGGAAGGCCTCCTGAGTGGTCCAGGTATATGGAATGTGGACAAATTAATGGAAATTTTCCCAATAGAGTTAGTAAGGATAAATAGTGAATCTACCTACCTTGGATCAAAACTGTGAGGACGAGAGTTTTGGATACCAGGTCAGAATGGAGCGTTTACACTAACTTACACAGCTATCAGAGCAGGGATTGAACGTAAGATGGAAACCTGATTTGATGGAGAACAATTTGGAGATGGCCAACCATGAATAGAATCAAGGTATTTCTTTGGAAGCTAGCTTGGGGGAGACCTACATGCAGCAGTTGCTACCAGGAAGAGGAAAATGCCACCCATGTTTTCATATCTTGTGCTCACATCTGGGAGGAACTGGCTTGTCACCTTGGCTGGGAGGACAACATTAGGAGCCTGCAAGATCTATGGGACAGATGCACTCACTTGCAGGACAATAACTTCTTGGTTATTTACACTAAAACAGTCATTGCAATGGCCCTGGAAAACATTTGGAAATTTAGAAATGAGTAAATCTTTAAGAACTCTGAGGCAAAACCAATTCTTAAAGCTAGTACCATTATCATTAGAATTTAGAGGTGAGGAATACCTGCAAGCAAACAAGGAAATGTGGAAGACAGCCGTGGTGGAAAATCAGGCACAACAGGAGCTTAGTAGGAAATGGGGTTTCTTTGTTCCCATTTTTCATTTGTCAGGTGATAAGGAAAACTCAAGGTGGCAGAAACCAGAAAAAGGATTGGATAAGAGTGAATTTTGACGGAGCCTCAAAATTTTACGAGGGAGGATTGCAGGCAGGGATGGGCAACATTATTGGAGACCACAGAGGAAAGGTTCTGCTGGCTAAGAATGTATACTACAAGGCTGCCACCCCTCTCAAAGCTGAGGCTATGGCAGGAAGTCTGGCCATTGAAGCTGCTAAGGAATAGAGATCGGATGATGTTAAAGGTCTATGGATCGAGCTTATTAGTAGTATCAGGCACAGGTTCTTAAAAGGTTGTCATCTGCAGCCTGATTAAATCCAGAGGGCAGGAAACTGGCATGCATAATCACGGAACAGAGTTCGAATTGATAATTAAAGCATCCGTAAATAGAAAAAAATGAAATCAGTCTCTAGATAAGACACCAATATTCTGCAAACAAAGGAACAATGCATATATACACTGACACCCCCATACGCTTGTACCATACTATCTAAAGAGAACCTGCTACTTAGGTACAGTTTCTTGGGAAATTCCAGAACTGTCATGATTTCTTGCATTTCTCCAAATGCAGGTTCTTGTGAAAGGGATGTGCTAAGAAGGTGCTTTGAAAGGGAGTCATCTGATCAGATGATTACTCTTATACCCAGTGAGTGTAATGTATATGGCTCTACTGGAACTAAACCATACACTCATTACTCTTATACCCAGAACTCTAAAATATCTAATGCTAATGACTTCCGGCCTATTAGTCTCTGCAATACCCTGTATAAAGTCGTTGCTAAAATTATTGCCGGTAGAATTAAACCCTCCTAAAGGATCTCATCTCTCGAACTCAAGGAGCCTTTGTACCTGCCCACCAAATCACTGACAGTGTAGTGACCGTCCAAGTGCTCATTCATTCTATGCAGTGCCAAAGAGGAAAGCTAGGTACCTTCAGCTTGAAACTTGATCTGTCTAAGGCATATGACAAACAGAGATCAAGGTGGAGCAATTACAGATCAGGAGGCAAGCCCCTTGGCAATTAATATTAAAACATGATGGAAGCTTTAATTCCTGAATAATTCACAAGGGAAGCACTACAGAACAAGGAAGAATGTGTACTGGGGGGCATCCACCCATCTTGTTCCATGATCCACATCAAAAATAATGGATTCCTGAGCACATTGAAAAATTCAGTTTCTCAAAACATCCGTCTTTCACCTGCCCAGAATTCGTAGTGACCATTGCCCTATTATGTTAAGAGGTGGAAGCAGAAATGCAAAAGTGAATCATGCTGCTAGAATGGAGGAAATTAAGCAGGAGCTCAAACAACTCAGTGTCCCCCCCCCCCCCTTGAAGTTTCTATCTCTGAAGAAATCAATCTTGAGAAAGAATATGATGACTGTGTTAGAAAAGAAACTAATTTTGGAGATAAAAACCAAGCAACATTAGATGACCCATGTGGATCGAAATACAAACTTCTTTCATATGCTCATTTCCTTAACAGAAGATCATCTAAAAGGGTGAATTGGAATACAAATTTCTTTCATATGCTCATTTCCTTAACAGAAGATCATCTAAAAGGGTGAATTGGATTGGATCAAGCTTCCTAAAGGTGAATGGACTGGGGAGTGGGGACTCTCACACTATCTGTGGCATTTTCATGATATCTACCAGTCTTACTATTCCCACCACCTCTTTTTCATAATGAACTGCATCCTAGAAAATGCTCTGGCTTTCTACCCAGAACAAAATGCTGACCCAAAAAGGGAAAAAGATAGAGATGCCAGTCTGAATTAACATGCAACGTATTTAAAACAAAACATGTCTCGGTAATCATGCCATCATAACCACATTAAAAAACTTGATGTATAAAAACAGAGTACAAACTATGAGGCAGATTAAGAAGAATGTCATGGGCAACATTAAGAACAAAGACACAAATTATTCACAATGCCATGAGCAAGATTAAGATAAATCACGTATTAAAGAACGACATAATATGCAGAGATTTTAAGGGAAAAATAGGTCAGACCGACCATTTTTATCTCAAACTCGAGACCTTAGAAGAGGAGTCCTAATCAATCGACCCAATGTGATCACCAATTAAATAATTATTATTTTTTACAGACAGACTCGTCTTATGAGAACAAAACATCAGAATCTTAAAAGTGGGCAGAAGAACATTCGACTTGCGAGAAGTGCGCCTCCATGAGAATCTTCTCACAGGCATCAAACGGTTGACCAGCACCTGTTCAAGGTCTACCAGTGGCTGGCAACAGACGAGTCGCCGAACCAGCTGGCGACGACACGGGACGACTGTCGCAATGACGGCGAACACAAACCAATGTAAAGCCGGGCTTCCTAGCTACGCCGGCCCTTATGTGGTGATAGATCTTGTCGCCTCCGGCCGTTTTGGTGTCCTTGGTTTCAGATAAATAACATTCAGCTAGGCGCCGTGTCGTCTGTGTCTTACGAAGGAAGAACAGCAGAAGAAGGAGGAGGAGAGGACGAGAAAATGGCGTTACCTTACGGAGGTTGGGGATGGCGTCGGCGTGCTCGGGCTGATGGTGCTCGGGGCAGCGATGCGTGGCTCACAGCGATGGCGTCGAGGCTCCGACGCCTGGTGTCGGGACGACGATGCGCAGGTCGGAGACGACGGCAATGCATGGCGCCAAGACGAGACGAATGGGGAGGGGAAAAGAAGTGTCGAGGGTTTCGGGGGAAAATGGTCTCCGGGATTTTACGGGGATGCCTAAATCGGAGTTTAAGGGAATTTTTTTTACATATTTATGTTTTCAGAGATTCCAAATGACTTAAAAATATCTTTTTCCTGAAAAAGTTTTTCTTAGTGGAGTTTTACACCCAACCAAACAGATCCTAACTTGCCTGCATTTATTTCTTCGACCCAATAACTAAGGGAGTCTTTTTGCTTACGAGTCCCACTTACTACCCACCCCCCTCTTCCTGACAATTTCCCTTTCCTAACATGACGGGAAACCGAGTCTGAATTTGGTTTTTAGTTTGAGTTCACATTGCCGACGACCTGTGGATGCTCGTTGCATACTTCCGTCATGTGTCAAGCTCGTTGGATTGCTCTTAATGGTCGAATTCGTGTGTTTCTACTTCTCTCCTTTGGAGGCTTCCTGAGGATGTTTGGATTAAGAGCATCAAGTAGTTAAGTTAATGTGGCTTGATTGAATATAATTAGACAATGTCATATGCGATGTGGATGGCACCGATTGCTGGCGTTGCCATGCTATGTTATAATTGATGTGGCCCAATTAAATAACATTGGATCAAGCGGCATACCTACATCACCAACAGGATAATAACTATTTCTCTTAGATAAAACCCTACCAAACTTTTAGTACCGGATGTCGAACTAGGTACCCTTTCAATGGAAATGCGGACTTACCCTTCCTACAAGTAAAAGTCAATACCCATAAGTATAACATTCTAACGCCTCAGGGACTGCGTAGACAAACTTGAGCCCATCGGTTCCAGAAAAAGATCACGTCACTGAAAAAATTGGTTTTGTTTCAGATCCGGGTTTGCCAAACTAAATACGTGAAAACAAATCTTTCACGCAAAGATCTATACAACTCAACCATCACAAAAACTACCATCGACATTGCAGAGACTTTTCGAAGACTTAAACTTTTCTTTTCAAGTTCACAAGAACAACCTTGTGAAGGTAAGCAAAACCAGGTAGCCAATTACCAAATTTTAGAAAGAAGAGCCATTCATCACATTTGATGGAAGCATTGTGTACAGTACAATGAATCTGATAAATATAATCCCAGCAAACACGCAAAGAACAAAATTACTAGGCCAAGATATCATTTATCTTGGTCCGAGAATGTCCCTGTGACTAGCTTTCTTAAAATCAGGACAAAGCAAACTTAGGCAAGAGTGCCAAATAATTTCCAAAGTAATAGCATGCAAACGCCGAAGGATTATGTGAGGCGTTTGAATAAAGTGGTACAAGGATGAACCATAAAGTGAAATAATCTAGATTCAGCTTCAAAGGATAATCAAATCTGACAAGAAAAACTTAGGAAGACTCATAAAAGTATCATTATTAGCAAACTCTGACGCACACAACAAGGATGATCTGCAAAAGGGGAATACCCCAGAACTTGAAATATCCACAGACCTAGAGTTAAGGGCATGTCCAGATATCAATCTATCAACTAAAATTCATCAAACTATCGACGATAGCCTACAATTTGTGTCATTACTGTGAACATGTTCAGGTTCTCCACCAAGGACGCAACCAGACTGAATGAAATATTCCAAGCAACTGCCAAATCTATGAAAGAAACAAGTCGAAACATGCTCCAGACAACATATGGAGAGCAATGCCGAAAACCAAGTTCGATCTCACCCAAGCACACAGTTGCTCACTGCTGCAATAGACACCATTCTCCAACCAAGATCTAAGATCAGGGATTGGATTCAACATCAGAGATCCAAAATCTTTCCTTCCGATGAATTCTTCAGATTACGCGGATCATAATAGACGATAATTATACGAGATTAAAAGAAATTAGAAATGTCACACAAACTTGCTAGAAGCGCAACGTGATTAGAAATACCACTATCAATTCCAGCAAAGCCGTTCCATTTAATCGACTGTCCAAGAACTATCATCCTAAGAAGAACTTGAAGGACATAAACAGATCCAAAAGGGTAACAAAATCCTCAACCTCATGATAAGGGATTACAAGTATGATAAAAGAGACGAGACGACAAAGCAAATGGATCCGCATGTGGGTTCACAAGGCGAGATCGACGCACCAGTCAAAACCTCAACTTGGTGAAGAACCACCTGTTCTTACCCGTCTTGAAGCGCTCCTCGAACCGGGCCTTGGTCTCCTTGCAGGCGGTCACCTTCTTGTCCTTGCTCTGGAGGACGTCGGGGGTGACCACGTCCTTGAGGTCGACGTCGAGGGTGTAGCGGGTGGGCATAATGTGGTTGTAGTTGACGAGCTTCACGAAGGCCTTAACCCGCGACTTCTTCGCCGTCTTCTTGGCGGAGTCTTTGCGGATCACCTTCTTGGGGTACTTGTAGATGCCGGCGACCAGGCAGTGCCCGTAGGCGCGATCGCGGGTGCCATCGTCGAAGTTCTTCACGATGACGGCCTTCCGACCGGCGAAGCGGCCCTGCAGAACGATCACCGCCTTGTTCGGCTTCAGAAACTTCACCATCTTCGCTCCCCTACCCTTCTCCCCCTCCCTCTCCTCTACCTCTATCCCTCTCTCGCCGCCGCCCTGGACGGGTTTCTGGGAAGAAAGGAGATGGGGGCGCAGCAACCCTAACCGGCGCAAGTATAAAAATACGTGAGAGCCTAGCTAACCAGCCGGCCACAGTTGTAATAAATTTGAGAGTATATATCTTTAATTTGTCTTGTCAAAAATATATATCTTCAACTTAGATTATACAATTTTTATACTAAAACACACACTCTGGTCATCGTCGTCGTCATTATCATCATCAACATGAGAGTCTTGTCCCATTATTTAAGATTGACTACGTGAATTTTTTTCCCACCAAACAATTTTCAACAAATATAATATTTGTGTTTAAATTCAAAAAGTCAAAGTCATTCTTAATAACAAAACATCATTTTATGTTGGATCTCTCTTAATTTTTTTAGTAACATCTATTAAGATTTCATTACATCTTTTAACCGGACTTGAGTTAGGATGATAACGCACGTATCTAAATCACATGATTTTTATTTCATTTTTCTATCAATTAGAATTATCCTCAAATCTTCAAGAGCATGTCAAAATACACAGTTTATAAAGTGCAATTGTCATGTTTTTAAGATCCAAATTTTTAGATTCCATAAGATATATAATTTTGATCCGTTACATTTTCGCATCAAAAGGTATAAATTTGAAAACAAATTTTAAGTGGAAGTGCATTCTAATAATCATCTAAAAAGTGTAACTACTTTTAAATTATAAAACAATATATATTATTATTATTATTACACTTCACCGTTCATTTTATTACTTTTTACAAGTTTATCGCTTTAAGTTGTCACAAATATTATATCAAACATATACATATTTTCGATCATGAATTAACATAAGTGCTCCTTTATCATGGGTTTTTATAAGAGTTATTTCTTTTGTTAATTATAAATAAATTAATAATTAAACATAAGTTCATTTAAGAGTAAGAATTTCAGGTCAGAATGCAAGGAGAGAAATCAGATTTTTTACTCCTCCAAATGATGCAGAACATCATTTTATGGGTGTGTGTCCTCTCTAAGATTATGAATATATTAAAGCATGAGATCAAATGCCTATAGATTTTTGGATGAGAGCTTTTCCTTTGATTTTTAAACTTGATATCAATAAAAAAAAAAATTCTGCATGGGCAATCCAGGCGAAATTCTACTTATAAAAACATATTTCTGTTGCCCAACTATCATGACATATGTGTTAAAAAATGACACAATGATTATTCTTTATTCTTTTATACATATGTATGTGACCATTCAAAAGTGTAATTGTGATAATTTTTCTCGAAGATTTATAAGAAAAAGGCAAAAAACTCTCAAAATATCTTATGGAGACTATAATTTTATATGGCCATTCAAAAGAGTAACCGATAACATTTTTTCTAGAAAATATATGAGAAAAAGATAAAAAAAAACTCTCAAAATATCTTATAGGGACACTATAATTTATAAAATAGCTAAGAAAATACATTATTGCAATAGATCATATGTATAAAGGACATGGAGAGGCTTGATCTCGAATTTGTGGTGGATCATTGGATGGTCTTAGATGATAAAAAAAATTAGATGATGCTCTGTGGCGACAAGAGGGGGACTTGTGAAGAGGAGCAGAGGACTAGGTATTGAGAATGATATCTCAAGAAAAAATTTTCGATATCTAAGTCAGATCCCAACAAGAGCAAAGTTAGAAAGGTGGACTATTGAAGATCTTTTCCCATAGTGTTGGTGGGTCTAGAACTTGAGATTTTTCTTACTTACCTTGCATCAAAGGGTTTCTGATGGGTTTTATATGTCTGAGCCTCTCTCCCAATCCTCATGCAATAGGGCTGCAACATGGTCGGGATTATGAACCTCTGACCAACTCATGATAGAGCTTTTTGTACGTAGATCTTAATGGGTTGTTGTGGAACGCGGAATATACATATGTATTTTTTTCTTTTATTTTTTCTTCGACGTAATGCAGACGCATGTACGTCTTTTCAAATTTGTGTTTCGGGCATGTCAGATTGTTTGCAAAGAAACAGACAAAGGAATTTATTTTGTGAGGTGCATTGGGTATAAACCCGGAGCCTTCGAGTATTTTATATTTATTTTCGCGTGCGTCCGTATTTTGAGGCGATTGTGGTGGTCGTGTACTGGACCATTCCCCACTGACCGGAGTCGATGTTTCATTTACATTGGGTAAAAACCTGAATACCTTCGATGCGATACGTTTGTTAAAAGACCTTTTGCCAAAATTATTTAAGGAATTTAGACGCCAAGTAAATTTCCACAAGCGTCCTGAAATACGTTGTACCTATTACATTTACATATATGTCCTCAATGGGGTATTTATGCCTCCATTGGGCGTTTACATCAATGTGTTTTCGTATGTGCTATTTTAAACACGGAAGGACTTATTTACAAAATATCGAGTCATATATATTGATCTGCGGTGTCTTCTTCCTCGAACGTCGCAAAGCACAGACGGAGGACGGGGGGCCCGGCGTACGTGCAACACAGATGGAGCGTCATGAGGCACAGACGAAACCCGGAGGGGCCCGGCGCATGTGCAGACGGACAAAGCTCGGAAGACGGTATTCTCTTCTTCCTCCAACACACACGAGGGTCGTGTACGTATCTCCCTTGCCTCCGATCGATCGACCTCCGACCTATTCCCTCTTCATGGCCCCTACCCCCCTTTTTATAGGGTTTTCTAGGTGCTTGTTTCATTGTTTCTTTCAAACCCGTTTATCTCAGGTGTTCGAAGTTAACAAACCCCGAGCTATTCACGGGGCTTTACGGCCATTTATCGACCTTTCTGGGGATTTTCTGTAACGCCCCGACGTGGAATATCGAGCGGAATTACAGTTATTAAATAGTACAGAACGAGAAATAAATGACAAACCATTGCACATTAGAATAATATCAAATAAACTCCAATCTCATTAATAATTCATCAAACTTCATTACATTCACTAATCAGAGCCAAAACTAGGGCCCAGAGTATTTTATTCAATACCAACTATTACATAATGACTAATTGACTCGTAACTATACTAACTAACTACTAAGCAGTGGTTGCTAGAATGGTCACTCTTGCACGTCATCCTCGTTTTCATCCTCGTGAGTGTAGTCACCATCCGACTCACCTAAACACATAAATAACATTGCAGGATGAGCGAATAACGCCTAGTAGGACTTAATATCTCATGAGAACAAGCATGCTTTAAATAATTAATGTCTTAATGGCAGGATAACTAGAGAGAATAGTCATGTAGAGCAAGTAACAATGGAAAGAGAACAATAGCACTTGTACAGGAAATATCACAACGAGAACGATAACGGAATGACCATGTAACAATAATAGCATGTAAAATTGCACAACGGTGCACTAGTAACGATAACGATTGCACTTGTATAGATAGCAATTTGATTGTCATAGATTAATCTTGATAGTATATAATGGCGCTGAGTGTATGCCGTACACACCCTTGATCATTTTAACTCCCATGGGCACTAGCACTTTTCAGGGCGCTCCTCCCAGGACCTGATCGGGCCCTGTTGTGCTGGCATATGTCATTTTCTTATCTTAGACAATCACACAAATATCCAAGAGAGTACCAAGAATAGATGAGAGTAATAGACGAATAGATGAGAGTGCAGAGAGAATGTGAACATGTGAGAGTACCGAGATAGTAGATGAGATAAGGGTATATTCGTATAACAACATTAAACACGATAGTCACAGTTGCACGACACAGTCGTGTGCCGGCAGTTTGGTAGAAGTCACATTCGTCCATTAGCCGTGCTATGAACACAGGATGGATGGTCCGGCGTGATCACAAGGTAAGAGAGAATACACTAAGGCTGTTGGATCGTACTGATCCCTAAGGGTGTAACGGGTTTTAAGGGTATAACCAGCTCGTCGGCTAAGGACGTGCGCCAAAGCCAAGAAGACTTACGGAGGCCGTGACAAAGAGTCCCTGGTCCAGTCAGGTGTATTCCCAGTGGAGAGGTGGTCCATGCCAAGAGAAAGTGTGTAGAAATAAGTGTCCGTCGTGCCTCGAGTGCTCGAAGGCCGAGGAAGCGGTAACGGTGTACAAAGTACGCGAATAAAATGAAGACAAGTGTCATTAATCAAATAGGAAAAATTAGTAATTAATTTCACTTAATTACCATATATATTATTGAGTAATTTAACAAGGTTTAAATGGCAAACATGATTGTTAAGTGTGTGTAAGTGTAAGAAATCAAGAGAGCATGTAAGATTGTGCACATAGCTTTTAAATTAATTAAGATCATGAAATAATACCCATTTATAATTAACAAGTCGTTATAGGTCATGATAGAACCTAATTAGGGCTAAACATGATTTAAATGGCATGAATAACATGGTTAATAGAGTAAATTCAGGTTATGGTCGCTATACTGATGTTGCAATAGGGTTAGCTGGCGGGTTCAGGTCGCGACGCATGGTCCGGTCGCGTTCTGCTGAATCGGTCGTTGGGGTGAACCGGGGGCAGGTTGCGACATGTCGACCCGTCGCGTTCAGAACGCGACAGACCCTCGTGTCGCAACCCCCTCTGAGATCGCGACGGGTCGGGCCGTCACGACTTCAGAAGGTGGCCCGAGCCCAGAAAAAGGAGATTTGCCCTTTTCCAGGTGGGTTCCATCCCTCCCAAACATGCTACATGGTACTTCAAAAATCGATATAAAATCATACAGTGATCCAAAAATCATGAAACTAATTTTAAACGAATCTAGACATGCTGATCTATTATTGATCATAAGTAATTAGAAAACGAACATGGTTTAACAAGGTTACTTTACGGTGACCTAATCATGTACAGTACATAGAAAATGAATTAATTAGCAACAAATACAAGATGAAAATTAGGGCAAATAGGGGCGTTTGGAAGCTAGGATCATGTAGTATTTATGAGAATTATTTCAGGACATGGGATCATCTACAAACGAGGATTGAACACAAATATGATAGTTCGAGTGCATAGAGATGACAGGGATTGAACGAATTAATACTCCTTCATGGAGCCACGAAAAATAGGGAAATCATAGGGCTTTCAAAGAGGGGTGCATGTATTGCCTAGGGTTTAATTTTCACGATTTGTGCTTGAGAGATTACCTACCTTTGCTTGCTAATAAGAAAACCTAGGGTTGTGACGAAAATAAGATGGAAAATCTCTTGCTCCAAGCCTTCTTCTCCAAGCTCCTCACGTCCACAACCTTCACCTTCGGCCTCCAGAGCTCCAGAAATGATCTAGAGGGTGATAGGGTCGAATTGGGGTGTGTATTGGTTTAAGAGTCCTTCTTTCCTAAAACTCTCTCCTTTCCTTAATAATTCGAATTTCCTTAATTATCACTTTCTCTCCTTGCATTTATCTCCTAATTAGGGTTGGGAATGTTGCCCGGTTGGCTAACCCAGAGGGGGGGTGAATGGGTCTTTAAATTAAATTTATCTGATAAAAACCTGAACTCAAACAAACATAAAGAGTTCTTGAAAGAGATTATAATGGTCAGCAAAAACAACAATCACACAAAGAAGACAATCACACAACACACAGATTTATCCTGGTTCGGATCTCCTCTCCTTAGGAGTCCTACGTCCAGTCCCTGAGCAACCCTCAGGATTTCACTAACTAGGGTACAGTCCCCCTATGGACAAAAACAACCACCCAGCTCAGCTGGTTTTCCTTCACTCCTGAAGGGAACACAACACCCTGGTACCACCGGGTCTTCCTTCACTCCCGAAGGGAAAGACACCACCCTGGAAACCACCAGGTCTTCCTTCACACACGAAGGGAAAAAACACAAGAAAATCTTGAAGGAAATGACTAGCCCCTAGATCAAGCTTTTACAAAACTCAATCTGAAGCAACAAGCACTGAGAGTCAAAGATCTACACAATGTGGACTCTCTCAGAACTAATCTAGCTCTTCCTTAATCTTTCTTCTCACAGCACAAAGAGCTAAGAGCCAAGATCTAAAGGAAAAGAATTTCTGGCTCTGGAGATCTCTGAAGACTTGAAAGCTATGGAGTTCTGGGATCTCTTCAATATAAAAAAAAATGCTTTTCTTCTTGGGTCTATTTGTCTTCAGAACTTCGTCTTGTATTTGTATCTCCAATTTGAATGAGGACAAAGAGATGACCGTTGTCTCACAGCATTGGTGTACGTTAGACTGAAGGATTTGTGGAAGCTTCCTGTCAACAGTCTTTTGTTCTTTGGAGCACGCAAAGTGATGAGATCTTCTAAGTTGGCTTGTAATTCTTTCTGAGTTCAATGTTGTAGGAAAGTACATCCTCAAGGTTCTGCAAAGTTGAGCTTTAATGGTAGACAGCTATACTATCTCCAGATGTCAATCAACGTTAGAGCAGATAGACACAAAAATAGTAGTAACACTTTATCGTTCTAAAAGATGCATGCAGAGAATACACGAGAATAGAAGATATGTTCTGTATCCGTGCAGAGATACGTTCAGTCTTTATTAAATGCATGGCAGTCAAACAGACGAGATGCAATTTTGACTATTCAACGTATCTTAAATCAAGATAAACAATTAATTAATAGAAACATGACTTATGCAATCGTTATGATAGTCTGATAGAATCGTTATGAATAAATTGCTATAAACTCAGAAGAAGTCGTTATGAAAACTTATGAAATCGTTATCACAACCAAGTCGTTATAACTCCTAAAAGAATCGTTACGCTTTCTTACAGAATCGTTATGACGAGCAAGTCGTTGTAACTTTCCAAAGAAATCGTTACGATGACTTACAGAATCGTTATAACGAGCAAGTCGTTGTAACTTTCCAAAGAAATCGTTACGATGACTTACAGAATCGTTATGACGAGCAAGTCGTTATAACTTTCTAAAGAAATCGTTACGATGACTTACAGAATCGTTATGACGAGCAAGTCGTTATAACTTTTCTAAAGAAATCGTTACGATGACTTACAGAATCGTTATGACGAGCAAGTCGTTATAACTTTTCTAAAGAAATCGTTATGATGAGCAAGTCGTTATAACTTTTTTAAAGAAATCGTTACGATGACTTACAGAATCGTTATGACGAGCAAGTCGTTATAACTTTTCTAAAGAAATCGTTACGATGACTTACAGAATCGTTATGACGAGCAAGTCGTTATAACTTTTCTAAAGAAATCGTTCCGATGACTTACAGAATCGTTATGACGAGCAAGTCGTTATAACTTTTCTAAAGAAATCGTTACGATGACTTACAGAATCGTTATGACGAGCAAGTCGTTATAACTTTTCTAAAGAAATCGTTACGATGACTTACAGAGTCGTTATAACATCGACTTGTTTGACACAGCAAGGTTATTCAATCTTACAAGTAAATCATTGTACTTGAGGAAATCGTTACAGTTAATGAAGAAATCGTTATGGCTCTTCTGAAAGATAATGTATGTAAGTACTTACCACAAATGCTTGACTTTCTTTGGGTATTTCCTGTGCTTAAGGCTAAATAAAACATAGTTAGAAAAACTTTTGACAGTGTTTTGTTTATCACCAAAATAGGCATGTAATTAATTTAAAAGTACATGGGGATGGACTGTTCATCAGGGAACATATCCAATTTCATGGGTAAAGGTTTATGGTAGGTGTAGGACTCTTTTTAGGATAGATTTGAGTTGTTTTAATAATTATTTTAACCCTTTCTATTAATTAATTAATTAGGTACGAAATTTACTTAATTAGATCTCATTCCATGATGGGCTCGTCATATTTGGGCACATTCTTTCATGTTAGGACCATTAGTATAACTCATTATTAATTTAGCTTAATGGGTATTAATTTAATTCCATTTTATTTTATTTATTACCCATTTATTCTAATTAAATTCTATTTCTCGTATTTTATAAATTAAAATTTTTATTTATTTAGAAATTTAAAAATCAAGGTTGCTACATTTTCGGTCGTATCTTGACCTCCTGGAGCTTTCGGCCATATCTCGACATGTATAAGGGCTCTTGCCGTTATTTGACAATCCCAAGATTTGGAGCGGCCTGCCGTAAGTTGGGCCCAAGAGAGAGCACGTTGTTTCATAGAAATAACGTAGGCCCACTCCACCGGGCCGTGCAAATGGCATGAGCCAGACCTCTCGGTCATTTCTTGACTTTTCTGAGCGGCTCCCGGTGTAGCAACCTTGATTTTTTTAAATTTCAAAAAAAAATTATTTAATAAATGAGATAAATAGATTTAATTAGAATAAATGAAGAATAAATGAAATAAAAAGGGAATTAAATTAATACTCATTAAGCTAAATTATCAATGAGTTGTATCAATGGCCCAAGCTTGAAAGAGTGGGCCCAATTGTGAAGAGCCCATCATGGGATGAGGTTTAATTAAGTGAATTTCGTACCTAATTAATTAATAAATAGAAAAAGGGTTAAAATAATTATTAAAACAACTCAAATCTATCCTAAAAAGAGTCCTACACTTACCCTAAACCCTTACCCACGAAATTAGATCCTTTCCCAACCCTATTAGGAAGATAAATACTAGGAAAGGAGGAGATAAAAAAGGAAATTCGGAATTTAATAGGAAGGTGGAGTTTTTAGGAAGGTCTCTCGAGCAAAAATCATGAAATTTTAACCCTAGGTAACCCGCATGATCCTCTTTGAAAATCCTCTAGTTTCGCTCTATTTCGTTCATCCATAAGGGCGAATTAAATGTTTGAAACCCTGTCATCATCTTGTACCCGAACCCTAAAGTTTGTCTTCAAACCATGCTTGTACTCAATCTCATACTGTGAAATTATTCTCATAAATACTAATTGTTACTAGCTTTCAAACACCCCTATTTGCCCTAAATTCTATTCTGTATTCATTGCCAATTAATCATTGTTCCACTACTGTGCCTGTTTAGGTCACCGAGGATCAACCTATTCAAAGCATGCCTTACACGTATTTGTTTTCTCAGCGATTCGCATAATCGAGGGAGTCGCTACTGCCAAAAAACCTTGGAATATGGGAGATCGTCGGCTAGAATCGCAATTTCAGAGTGCGAAACGAAGGTTTTTTTACCCCGAAACGACGTCTTATCACCTTAGGCACTAAGCGGGCGTTGAGCGCCTCTGAGTGCCTATTCTGAATTGGGGTCTTATAAGCGATTCCGATAACCGAGCGAAAAGTTATGCTCGTTTGAGCGAAGCAGTGTCCGTATGCGATGGCATCGGCAGCCTGCGACTGCGCTCCCGGAGAGGAATTTGGGCGCCGGACCGGAAATCTCCGAATGCGACCATTTACCGACCAGGTCGAAATGTCGATTCTGAATTGGGGCCTCGCGGGCGGTTCCGACCCCTTGCGAATAAATATCAGCGTCCGACCGGAGGGTACGACAGTCGGTGTACTAGTACACACGCTCCGAGGGGAAATTTTTGCCCCGAAATGGAATTTCGTGAAACCAGCGCCCTGTTGACCGTCTCAGAGTGCCGATTCCAAATTGTGGTCACATAAGCGATTCCGATGCCCGTGCGGAAAGTTATGTCCAATTTTTTCGCTGAAGGGGTGGGAATAAACTGGAGGGGGTGACTATATAGGCGATGTTCGGGCACCCATATCCACGACCTGGGGAGGAGATCTCGTGTCGAGTTGAACACGACTTCTGATCGCTGTGACTGGCGGCTCTGCGTGTGGGCTCCGCCAGCGATTCGCGTAATCGAGGGAGTCGCTACTGCCAAAAAACCTTGGAATATGGGAGATCGTCGGCTAGAATCGCAATTCGGAGTGCGAAATGAAGGTTTTTCGACCCCAAAACGACGTCTTATCGTCTGAGGAACTAAAAGGGCGTCGAGTGCCTCTGAGTGCCTATTCCGAATTGGGGTCTTATAAGTGATTCCGATAACCGAGCGAAAAGTTATGCCCGTTTGAGCGAGGCGGTGTCCGTATGTGATCGCATCGGCAGCCTGCGACCGCACTCCTGCAGAAGAATTTAGGCGCCGGACCGGAAATCTCTGAATGCGACCATTTACCGACCGGGTCGAAGTGCAGATTCTGAATTGGGGCCTCGCGGGCGGTTCCGACCTCCGGGTGAATAATATCCGCGTCCGACCGGAGGGTACGGCAGTAGATGTACTAGTACACACGCTGTGGGAGGGAATTTTGGCCCCGGAATGGAATTCCGCGAAACTAGCACCCTATCGACCATCTCGGAGTGCCGATTCCGAATTGTGGTCACATAAGCGATTCCTATGCCCGTGCCGAAAGTTATGCCCAATTCTTTCGCTGAAGGGGTGGGAATAAACCGGAGGGGTTGACTATATCGGCGATGTTTGGGATCCCATATCCATGACCTAGGGAGGAGATCTCGCGTCGAGTTGAACACGACTTCCGATCGCTGTGACTGGGCAGCTCCGTGTGTGGGCTCCGCCAGCGATTCGCGTAATCGAGGGAGTCGCTACTGCCAAAAAACCTTGGAATATGGGAGATCTTCGGCTAGAATCGCAATTTCGGAGTGCGAAACGAAGGTTTTTCGACCCCGAAACAACATCTTATCCCTGAGGGTGGGTCGAGCGCCTCTGAGTGCCGATTCCAAATTGGGGTCTTATAAGCGATTCTGATAATCGAGCGAAAGTTATTCCCGTTTGAGCGAAGCGGTGTCTGTATGAGATCGCATCGGCAGCTTGCGACCGTGCTCCCGGAGAGGAATTTGGGCGTCGGACCGGAAATCTCTGAATGCGACCATTTACCGACCGGTCGAAGTGTCGATTCTGAATTGGGGCCTCGCGGGCGGTTCCGACCTCCGGGTGAATAAATATCCGCGTCCGACCGGAGGGTACGGCAGTAGATGTACTAGTACACACGCTGTGGGAGGGAATTTTGGCCCCGGAATGGAATTCCGCGAAACTAGCACCCTATCGACCATCTCGGAGTGCCGATTCCGAATTGTGGTCACATAAGCGATTCCTATGCCCGTGCCGAAAGTTATGCCCAATTCTTTCGCTGAAGGGGTGGGAATAAACCGGAGGGGTTGACTATATCGGCGATGTTTGGGATCCCATATCCATGACCTAGGGAGGAGATCTCGCGTCGAGTTGAACACGACTTCCGATCGCTGTGACTGGGCAGCTCCGTGTGTGGGCTCCGCCAGCGATTCGCGTAATCGAGGGAGTCGCTACTGCCAAAAAACCTTGGAATATGGGAGATCTTCGGCTAGAATCGCAATTTCGGAGTGCGAAACGAAGGTTTTTCGACCCCGAAACAACATCTTATCCCTGAGGGTGGGTCGAGCGCCTCTGAGTGCCGATTCCAAATTGGGGTCTTATAAGCGATTCTGATAATCGAGCGAAAGTTATTCCCGTTTGAGCGAAGCGGTGTCTGTATGAGATCGCATCGGCAGCTTGCGACCGTGCTCCCGGAGAGGAATTTGGGCGTCGGACCGGAAATCTCTGAATGCGACCATTTACCGACCGGGTCGAAGTGTCGATTCTGAATTGGGGCCTCGCGGGTGGTTCCGACCCCCGGACGAAAAAATATCCGCGTCCGACCGGAGGGTATGGCAGTCGGTGTACTAGTACACACGTTATGGGGGCGGGGGGAACTTTTTCCCCGAAACGAAATTCCGCGAAACCAGCGCCCTGTCGACCGTCTCGGAGTGCCGATTCCGAATTGTGGTCACAGAAGCGATTCCGATGTCCGTGCGGAAAGTTATGCCCAATTCTTTCGCTGAAGGGGTGGTAATAAACCGGAGGGGGTGACTATATCAGCAATGTTCGGGCACCGATATCCATGACCTGGGGAGGAGATATCGCGTCCAGTTGAACACGACTTCCGATTGCTGTGACTGGGCGGCTCCGCGTGTGGGCTCCGCCAGTGATTCGCATAATTGAGGGAGTCGCTACTGCCAAAAAACCTTGGAATTGGGGGTATTGTCGGCTAGAATCGCAATTTTGGAGTGCGAAACGAAGGTTTTTCAACCCCGAAATGACGTCTTATTGCCTGAGTGCCGATTCCGAATTGGGGTCTTATAAGCGATTCTGATAACCAAGCGAAAAGTAATGTCTGTTTGAGCGAAGCGGAGTCCGTATGCGATCGCAACGGCAGCCTGCGACCACGCTCCCAGAGAGGAATTTGGGCGCCGGACCGGAAATCTCCGAATGCGACCATTTACTGACCGGGTCGAAGTGCCGATTCTGAATTGGGGCCTCACGGGCGGTTCCGACCCCCGGGCGAATAAATATCCGCGTCCGACCGGAGGGTACGACAGTCGGTGTACTAGTACACACGCTCCGGGAAGGGGGGGAATTTTGGCCCCGGAACGGAATTCTGCGAAACCAGTGCCCTGTCGACCATCTCGGAGTGCCGATTCCGAATTGTTGTCACATAAGTGATTCTGATGCCCGTGCGAAAAGTTTTGCCCAATTCTTTCGCTGAAGGGGTGGGAATAAATCATAGGGGGTGACTATATCGGCGATGTTCGGGCACCCATATCTACGACCTGGGGAGGAGATCTCGCGTCGAGTTGAACATGACTTCCGATCGCTGTGACTGGGCGGCTCCGCGTGTGGGCTCCGCCAGTGATTCTCGTAATCGAGGGAGTCGCTACTGCCAAAAAATCTTGGAATAGGGGAGATCGTCGGCTAGAATCGCAATTTTGGAGTGTGAAACGAAGGTTTTTCGACCCCGAAATGACGTCTTATCGCCTGAGGCACTAAGGAGGCGTCGAGCGCCTCTGAGTGCCGATTCCGAATTGGGGTCTTATAAGCGATTCCGTTAACCGAGCGAAAAGTTATATCCGTTTGAGCGAAGCGGTGTCCGTATGCGATCGCATCGGCAGCCTGCGACCGTGCTCCCAGAGAGGAATTTGGGCGCCGGACCGAAATCTCCGAATGCGACCATTTACCGACCGAGTCGAATTGCGGATTCTGAATTGGGGCCTCGCGGGTGGTTCCGACCGCTGGCGAATAAATATCCACGTTCGACCGAGGGTACGACAGTCGGGTACTAGTACACACGCTCGGGGGGGGGGGGGGGAGATTTTGGCCCCGGAACGGAATTCTGCTAAACCAGCGCCATGTTGACCATCTCAGAGTGCCGATTTCGAATTGTGGTCAGATAAGCGATTCCGATGCCCGTGCGGAAAGTTATGACCAATTCTTTCGCTGAAGGGGTGGGAATAAACCGGAGGGGGTGACTATATCGGCGATGTTCGGGCTCCCATATCCATTACCTGGGGAGGAGATCTCGCGTCGAGTTGAACACGACTTCCGATCGCTGTGACTGGGCAGCTCCGTGTGTGGGCTCCGCCAGTGATTCGCGTAATCGAGGGAGTCGCTACTGCCAAAAAACCTTGGAATAGGGGAGATCGTCGGCTAGAATTACAATTTTGCAGTGCGAAACAAAGGCTTTTCGACCCCGAAACGACGTCTTATGGCCTGAGGCAATAAGGGGGCGTCGAACGCCTCTGAGTGCCAATATCGAATTGGGGTCTTATAAGCGATTCCGATAATCGAGCGAAAAGTTATGCCCGTTTGATCGAAGCGGTGTCCGTATGCGATCGCATCGGCAGCCTGCGACCATGCTCCCAGAGAAGAATTTGGGTGCCGGACCGGAAATCTCCGAGTGCGACCATTTACCGACCGGGTCGAAGTGTCGATTCTGATTGGGGCCTCGCGGGCGGTTTCGACCCCCGAGCGAATAAATATCCGCGTCCGATCGGAGGGTACAGCAGTCGGTGTACTAGTACACAGGCTCCGGGGGGAATTTTTGCCCCGGAACGGAATTCCGCAAAACCAGCGCCCTGTCTCAGAGTGCCGATTCCGAATGTGGTCACATAAGCGATTACGATGCCCGTGCGGAAAGTTATGCCTGATTCTTTCTCTGAAGGGGTGGGAATAACCAGAGGGGGTGACTATATCGGCGATGTTCGGACACCCATATCCATGATTTGGGGAAGAGATCTCGCATCGAGTTGAACACTACTTCCGATCGTTGTGACTGGGTGGCTCCGCATGTGGGCTCCGCCAGTGATTCGCGTAATCGAGGGAGTCGCTACTGCCAAAACACTTGAATAGGGGAGTTCGTCGGATAGAATCGTAATTTCAGAGTGCGAAACAAAGGTTTTTTGACCCTGAAATGACGTGTTATTGCCTGAGGCAATAAGGGGGCGTCGAGCGCCTCTGAGTGCCGATTCTGAATTGGGGTCTTATAAGCGATTTCGATAACCAAGCGAAAAGTTATGCTCGTTTGAGTGAAGCAGTGTCCGTATGCGATCGCATCGGCAGCCTGCGACCGCACTCCCGAAGAGGAATTTGGTCGCCGGACCGGAAATCTCCGAATGTGACCATTTACCGACCAGGTCGAAATGTCGATTCTGAATTGGGGCCTCGCGGGTGGTTCCGACCCCGGGCGAATAAATATCAACGTCCGACCGGAGGGTACGACAGTCGGTGTACTAGTACACACGCTCCGAGGGGGAATTTTTGCCCCAGAATGGAATTCTGCGAAACCAGCGCCCTGTTGACCGTCTCGGAGTGCCGATTCCAAATTATGGTCACATAAGCGATTCCGATGCCCGTGCGGAAGGTTATGCCCAATTCTTTCGCATAAGGGGTGGGAATAAACCGGAGGGGGTGACTATATAGGTGATGTTCGGGCACCCATATCCACGACCTGGGGAGGAGATCTCGTGTCGAGTTGAACACGACTTCCGATCGTTGTGACTGGCAGCTCCGCGTGTGGGCTCCGCCAGCGATTCGCGTAATCGAGGGAGTCGCTACTGTCAAAAAACCTTGGAATAGGGGAAATCGTCGGCTAGAATCGCAATTTCGGAGTGCGAAACGAAGGTTTTTCGACCCCGAAATGATGTCTTATCGTTTGAGGCACTAAAAGGGCGTCGAGTGCCTCTGAGTGCCTATTCCGAATTGGGGTCTTATAAGCGATTCCGATAACCGAGCGAAAAGTTATGCCCGTTTGAGCGAGGCGGTGTCCGTATGTGATCGCATCGGCAGCCTGCGACCGCGCTCCCACAGAAGAATTTGGGCGCCGGACCGGAAATCTCCGAATGCGACCATTTACCGACCGAGTCGAAGTGCCAATTCTGAATTGGGGCCTCGCGGGCGGTTCCGACCCCCGGGTGAATAAATATTCGCGTCCGACCGGAGGGTACGGCAGTCGGTGTACTAGTACACACGCTGTGGGAGGGAATTTTTGCCCCGGAATGGAATTCTGCGAAACCAGCGCCCAATCGACCATCTCGGAGTGCCGATTCCGAATTGTGGTCACATAAGCGATTCCGATGCCCGTGCCGAAAGTTATGCCCAATTCTTTCGCTGAAGGGGTGGGAATAAACCGGAGGGGTTGACTATATCAGCGATGTTTGGGCTCCCATATCCATGACCTGGGGAGGAGATCTCGCGTCGAGTTGAACACGACTTCCGATCGCTGTGACTGGGCAGCTCCGTGTGTGGCCTTCGCCAGCGATTCGCGTAATCGAGGGAGTCGCTACTATAAAAAAACCTTGGAATATGGGAGATCTTCGGCTAGAATCGCAATTTCGGAGTGCGAAACGAAGGTTTTTCAATCCCGAAACGACATCTTATCGCCTGAGGCACTAGGGTGGCATCGAGCGCCTCTGAGTGCCGATTTCGAATTGGGGTCTTATAAGCGATTCCGATAATCGAGCGAAAAGTTATTCCTGTTTGAGCGAAGCGGTGTCCGTATGCGATCGCATTGGCAGCTTGCGACCGCGCTCCCGGAGAGGAATTTGGGCGTCGGACCGGAAATCTCTAAACGCGACCATTTACCGACCGGGTCGAAGTGCCGATTCTGAATTGGGGCCTCGCGGGCGGTTCCGACCCCGGACGAATAAATATCCGCGTTCGACCGGAGGGTATGGCAGTCGGTGTACTAGTACACACGTTCTGGGGGGGGGGGGGGGAATTTTTCCCCGAAACGAAATTCCGCGAAACCAGCGCCATGTCGACCGTCTCGGAGTGCCGATTCCTAATTGTGGTCACATAAGCGATTCCGATGTCCGTGCGGAAAGTTATGCCCAATTCTTTCGCTGAAGGGGTGGTAATAAACCGGAGGGGGTGACTATATCAGCAATATTCGGGCACCGATATCCATGACCTGGGGAGGAGATATCGCGTCGAGTTGAACACGACTTCCGATTGCTGTGACTGGGAGGCTCTGCGTGTGGGCTCCGCCAGTGATTCGCGTAATTGAGGGAGTCGCTACTGCCAAAAAACCTTGTAATTGGGGAGATCGTCGGCTAGAATCGCAATTTTGGAGTGCGAAACGAAGGTTTTTCGACCCCGAAATGACGTCTTATTGCCTGAGGCACTAAGGGGGCGTCGAGCGCCTTTGAGTGCCGATTTCGAATTGGGGTCTTATAAGCGATTCCGATAACCGAGCGAAAAGTAATGTCCGTTTGAGCGAAGCGATGTCCGTATGCGATCGCAACGGCAGCCTACGACTGCGCTCCCAGAGAGGAATTTGGGCGCCGGACCGGAAATCTCCGAATGCGACCATTTACCGACCGGGTCAAAGTGCTGATTCTGAATTGGGGCCTCGCAAACGGTTCCGACCCCCGGGCGAATAAATGTCCGCGTCCGACCGGAGGGTACGGCAGTCGGTGTACTAGTACACACGCTCCGAGGGGGGGGGGAATTTTGTCCCCGGAATGGAATTCGCGAAACCATGCCCTGTCGACCATCTCGGAGAGCCGATTCCGAATTATTGTCACATAAGCGATTCTGATGCCCGTGCGGAAAGTTTTGCCCAATTCTTTCGCTGAAGGGGTGGGAATAAACCAGAGGGGGTGACTATACGGCGATGTACGGGCACCCATATCTACGACCTGGGGAGG
This sequence comes from Colocasia esculenta, assembly GCA_014218235.1. NCBI lineage: Eukaryota > Viridiplantae > Streptophyta > Magnoliopsida > Alismatales > Araceae > Colocasia > Colocasia esculenta. Next base: position 17,800 of record JACBKR010001133.1, on the reverse strand, counting down.
AGATCTCGCGTTGAGTTGAATACGACTTCCGATCGCTGTGACTGGGCGGCTCCGCATGTGGGCTCCGCTAGTGATTCGCGTAATCGAGGGAGTTGCTAGTGCCAAAAAACCTTGGAATAGGGGAGATCGTCGGCTAGAATCAATTTTGGAGTGTGAAACGAAGGTTTTTCGACCCCGAAATGACGTCTTATCGCCTGAGGCACTAAAGAGGCGTCGAGTGCCTCTGAGTGCCGATTCCGAATTGGGGTCTTATAAGCGATTCCGTTAACCGAGCGAAAAGTTATGTCCGTTTGAGCGAAGCGGTGTCCGTATGCGATCGCATCGGCAGCCTGCGACCGTGCTCCCAGAGAGGAATTTGGGCGCCGGACCGGAAATCTCCGAATGCGACCATTTACCGACCGAGTCAAATTGCCGATTCTGAATTGGGGCCTCGGGTGGTTCCGACCTCGGGCGAATAAATATCCACGTCCGACCGGAGGGTACGACAGTCGGTGTACTAGTACACACGCTCGGGGGGGGGGGAATTTTGGCCCCGGAACAGAATTCCGCGAAACCAGCGCCCTGTTGACCATATCAGTGTGCCGATTTCGAATTGTGGTCAGATAAGCGATTCCGATGCCCGTGCGGAAAGTTATGACCAATTCTTTCGCTGAAGGGGTTGGAATAAACCGGAGGGGGTGACTATATCGGCGATGTTCGGGCACCCATATCCACCACATGGGGAGGAGATCTCGCGTCTAGTTAAACACGACTTCCGATCGCTGTGACTGGGCGGCTCCGCCGCGTGTGGGCTCCGCCACTGATTCACGTAATCGAGGGAGTCGCTACTGCCAAAAACCTTGGAATAGAGGAGATCGTCGGCTAGAATTACATTTTACAGTGCGAAACAAAGGTTTTTCGACCCCGAAACGACGTCTTATGGCCTGAGGCAGTAGGGGGCGTCGACGCCTCTGAGTGCCAATACCGAATTGGGGTCTTATAAGCGATTCCGATAATCGAGCGAAAAGTTATGCCCGTTTGATCGAAGCGGTGTCCGTATGCGATCGCATCGGCAGCCTGCGACCATGCTCCCAGAGAAGAATTTGGGCGCCGGAACGGAAATCTCCGAGTGCGACCATTTACCGACCGGGTCGAAGTGTCGATTCTGAATTTGGGCCTCACGGGCGGTTCGACCCCCGGGCGAATAAATATCCACGTCCGATCGGAGGGTACAGCAGTCGATGTACTAGTACAACGTAGGGGGGGGGGGGGGGGGATTTTGGCCCCGGAATGGAATCCCGAAAACCAGCGCCCTGTCTCGGAGTGCCGATTCCGAATTGTGGTCACATAAGCGATTCTGATGCCCGTGCGGAAAGTTATGCCCGATTCTTTCGCTGAAGGGGTGGGAATAAACCAGAGGGGGTGACTATATCGGCGATGTTCGGGCACCCATATCCCTGACCTGGGGAAGAGATCTCGCATCGAGTTGAACACGACTTCCGATCGCTGTGACAGGGTGGCTCCGCATGTGGGCTCCGCCAGCGATTCGCGTAATCGAGGGAGTCGCTATTGCCAAAACACCTTGGAATAGGGAGTTCGTCGGATAGAATCGCAATTTCAGAGTGCGAAACGAAGGTTTTTCGACCCCGAAATGACGTGTTATTGCCCGAGGCAATAAGGGGGCGTCGAGCGCCTCTGAGTGCCGATCCGAATTAGGGTCTTATAAGCGATTTTGATAACCAAGCGAAAAGTTATGCCCGTTTGAGCGAAGCGGTGTCCGTATGCGATCCATCGGCAGCCTGCGACCACGCTCCCGGAGAGGAATTTGGGCGTCGGACCGTAAATCTCCGAATGTGACCATTTACCGACCGGGTCAAAGTGCCGATTCTGAATTGGGGCTTCGCGGGCGGTTTCGACCCCCGAGCGAATAAATATCCGCGTCCGACCGGAGGGTACGGCAGTCGGTGTACTAGTACACACGCTCCCGGGGGGAATTTTGGCCCCGAAACAAAATTCTGTGAAACCAGTGCCTTGTCGACCGTCTCGGAGTGGCGATTCCGAATTATGGTCACATAAGCGATTCCGATGCCCGTGCGGAAAGTTATGCCCAATTCTTTCGCTGAAGGGGTGGCAATAAACCAGAGGGGGTTACTATATCGGCGATGTTCGGGCACCCATATCCACGACCTGGGGAGAAGATCTCGCGTCGAGTTGAACACGACTTCGATCGCTGTGACTGGGCGGCTCTGCATGTGGGCTCCGCCAGCAATTCGCGTAATCGAGGGAGTCGCTACTTCCAAAACACCTTGGAATAGGGGAGATCGTCGGCTAGAATCGCAATTTCGGAGTGCAAAACGAAGGTTTTTTGACCCCGAAACGACGTCTTGTCGCCTGAGGCAGTAAGGGGCGTCGAGCGCCTCTGAGTGCCGATTTCGAATTGGGGTCTTATAAGCGATTCCGATAACCGAGCGAAAAGTTATGCCTGTTTGAGCGAAGCGGTGTCTGTATGCGATCATATCGGCAGCTTGCGACCGTGCTTCCGGACAGGATTTGGGCGCCGGACAGGAACTCTCCGAATGTGACCATTTACCGACTGGGTCGAAGTGCCGATTCTGAATTGGGGCCTCGCGGGCAGTTCCGAACCCGGGCGAATAAATATCCGCATCCGACCGGAGGGTACGGCAGTCGGTGTACTAGTACACGCGCTCCTGGGGGGAATTTTGGCCCCGGAACGGAATTCCACGAAACAAGGCCCTATCGACCGTCTCGAAGTACCGATTCCGAATTGTGGTCACATAAGCGATTTCGATGCCCGTGCGGAAAGTTATGCCCAATTCTTTCGCTGAAGGGGTGGGAATAAACAGGAGGGGGTGACTATATCGGCAATGTTCGGGCACCCATATCCACGACCTGGGGAGGAGATCTCGCACGAGTTGAACACGACTTCCGATCGCTGTGACTGGTGGCTCTGCGTGTGGCTCCGCCAGCGATTCGCGTAATCGAGGGAGTCGCTACTGCAAAAAAACCTTGGAATAGGGGAGAACATCGACTAGAATAGCAATTTGGAGTGCGAAATGAAGGTTTTTCGACCCCGAAACGACGTCTGATCGCCTAAGGCACAAAGGGCGTCGAGCGCCTCTGAGTGTCGATTCGGAATTGGGGTCTTATAAGCGATTCCGATAACCAAGCGAAAAGTTATGCCCGTTTGAGCGAAGCGGTGTCCGTTAGTATCGCATCGGTAGCCTGCAACCGCGCTCCCAGAGAGGAATTTGCGCGCCAGACCGGAAATTTCCAATGCAACATTTACGACCGGGCCGAAGTGCTGATTCTGAATTGGGGCCCGCGGGCGGTTCTGACCCTCGGGTGAATAAATATCTGCGTCTAACCGGAGGGTACGGTAGTCGGTGTTAGTACACACGCTCCGGAGGGGATTTTGGCCCCGAAACGGATTCTGCGAAACCAGCGCCATGTCGACCGTCTCGGAGTGCCGATTCCGAATTGTGGTCACATTAGCGATTCCGATGCCCTAGCGGAAAGTTATGCCCATTCTTTCACTGAAGGGATGGGAATAAACCGGAGGGGGTGACTATATCGGCGATGTTCGGGCACCCATATCCATTACCTGGGGAGGAGATCTCGCGTCAGTTGAACACGCCTTCCGATCGCTGTGACTGGGCGGCTCCGCGTGTGGGCTCCGCCAGCGATTCGTGTAAGAGAGGGAGTCGTTACTACCAAAAAACCTTGGAATAGGGAAGATCGTCGGCTAGAATCGCAATTTCGGAGCGCGAAACAAAGGTTTTCGACCTGAAACGACGTCTTATCGTCTGAACCAAAGGGGCGTCAAGCGCCTCTGAATGCCGATTTTGAATTGGGGTCTTATAAACGATTCCGATAATCGAGTGAAAAGTTATGTCTGATTGAGGGAAGCGTGTCCGTATGCGATCGCATCGGCAGCCTGCGACCGTGCTCCCGGAGAGGAATTTGGGCGCCGGACCGGAAATCTCCGAATGCGACCATTACCGACCGGGGTCGCAGTGCCATTCTGAATTGGGGCTCGCGGGCGGTTCCGACCCCCGGGCGAATAAATATCCACGTCCGACCGGAGGGTACGACAGTCGTGTACTTGTACACACGCTCTGGGGGGGGGGCGGAGAATTTTGGCCCCAGAACGGAATTCCGTGAAACCAACGCCCTGTCGACGTCTCGGAGTGCCAATCCGAATTGTGGTCACACAAGCGATTCTGATGCCAGTGCGGAAAGTTATGCCCAATTCTTCACTGAAGGGGTGGGAATAAACCAGAGGGGAGGACTATATCGACGATGTTCGGGCACCATATCCACGACCTGGGGAGGAGATATCGCGTCGAGTTGAACACGACTTCCGATCGCTGTGACCGGGCGGCTCCGTGTGTGGGCTCCGCCAAGGATTCGCGTAATCGAGGGAGTCGCTACTGCCAAAAAACCTTGGAATAGGGGAGATCGTCGGCTAGAATCGCAATTTCAGAGTGCGAAACGAAGGTTTTTCGACCATGAAACGACGTCGTATCACCTGAGGCACTAAGGCGGCATCGAGCGTCTCTGAGTGCCGATTCCGAATTGGGGTCTTATAAGCGATTCTGATAACCGAGCGAAAAGTTTTGCCCATTTGAGCGAAGCGGTGTCCGTATGCGATCGCATCGGCAGCCTGCGACTGCGCTCCTGGAGAGGAATTTGGGCGCCGGATCAGAAATCTTTGAATGCGACCATTTACCGATCGGGTCGAAGTGCCGATTCTGAATTGGGGCCTCGCGGGTGGTTCCGACCCCCGGGCGAATAAATATCCTCGTCCGACCGGAGGGTACGACAGTGGTGTACTAGTACACACGCTCCAGGGGGGGGGGGGGGAATTTTGGCCCCGGAACGGAATTACGCAAAAACCAGAGCTCTATCGACCATCTCGGAGTGCCGATTCCGAATTGTGGTCACATAAGCGATTCCGTTGCCCGTGCGGAAAGTTATGCCCAATTCTTTCGCAGAAGGGGGGGGGATAAACCGGAGGGGGTGACTATATCGGTGATGTTCGGGCTACCATATCCACGACCTGGGGAGGAGATCTCGCGTCGAGTTGAACACGACTTCCGATCGCTGTGACTGGGCAGCTCTGCATGTGGGCTCCGCTAGTGATTCGCGTAATTGACGGAGTCGCTACTTCCAAAAAACCTTGGAATAAGGGAGATCTTTGGCTAGAATCGCAATTTTAAAGTGCGGAAACGAAGGTTTTTTTACCCTGAAACGATGTCTTATCGCCTGAGGCACAAAGGGGGTGTCGAGCGCCTCTGAGTGCCAATTTCGAATTGGGGTCTTTTAAGCGATTCCGATAAACGAGCGAAAACTTATGCCCGTTTTAGCGAAGCGGTGTCCGTATGCGATCGCATCGGCAGCCTGCGACCGCGCTCCGGAGAAGAATTTGGGCGTTGGACCGGAAATCTCCGAATGCGACCATTTACCGACCGAGTCGAAGTGCCGATTCTGAATTGGGGCCTCGCGGGCGGTTGTGACCCCCGGGCGAATAATATCCACGTCCGACCGGAGGGTATGGCAGTCGGTGTACTAGTACACACGCTCCGGGGGGGGGGGGGGGGGATTTGGCCCCGAAATGGAATTCCGTGAAACCAACGCTCTGTCTACCGTCTTGGAATGTCGATTCCGAATTGTGGTCACATTAGCGATTCCGTTGCTCGTGCGGAAAGTTATGCCCAATTCTTTCGCTGAAGGAGTGGAATAAGCCGGAGGGGGTGACTATATCGGCGATGTTCGGGCACCCTTATCCACGACCTGGGGAGGAGATCTCGCGTCAAGTTGAACACGACTTCCGATCGCTTTGGCTGGGCGGCTCTGCGTGTGGGCTCCGCCAGTGATTCGCGTAATCAAGGGAGTCGCTACTGCCAAAAAACCTTGGAATAGGGGAGATTGTCGGCGAGAATTGCAATTTCGGAGTGCGAAACGAAGGTTTTTCGACCTTGAAACGATGTCTTATCGCCTGAGGCACTAAGGGGCGTCGAGCGCCTCTGAGTGCAGTGCGATTCCGAATTGGGGTCTTATAAGCGATTCCGATAATCGAGCAAAAAGTTATGCCCGTTTGAGCGAAGCGGTGTCCGTATGCGATCGCATCGACAGCCTGCGACCGCACTCCCGGAGAGGAATTTGGGTGCCCGACCGAAAATCTCCGAATGCGACCATTTACCGACTGGGTCGAAATGCCGATTCTGAATTGGGGCCTCGCGGGCGGTTCTGACCCCTGCGTGAATAAATATCCGCGTCCGACCGGAGGGTACGGCAGTCGGTGTACTAGTACACACGCTCCGGGGGGGGGGGGGGAATTTTGGCCCCGGAACGGAATTCCGCAAAACCAGCGCCTTGTCGACCGTCTCAGAGCGTGGATTCCGAATTGTGGTCACATAAGCGATTCCGATGCCCGTGCGGAAAGTTATGCCCAATTCTTTCGCTGAAGGGGTGGGAACAAACCAGAGGGGGTGACTATATCGGCGATGTTCGGGCACCCATATCCACGACCTGGGGAGGAGATCTCGCGTCGAGTTGAACACGACTTCCGATCGCTGTGACTGGGCGGCTTCGCGTGTGGGCTCCGCCAGTGATTCGCGTAATCGAGGGAGTCGCTACTGCAAAAAAACCTTGGAATATGGGAGATCGTCGGCTAGAATTGCAATTTTGGAGTGCGAAACGAAGGTTTTTCGACCCCGAAATGACGTCTTATCGCCTAAGGCACTAAGGGAAGCACCTCTGAGTGCCGATTCCGAATTGGGGTCTTATAAGCGATTCCGATAACCGAGCGAAAAGTTATGCCTGTTTGAGCGAAGCGGTTGTACGTCCCATCGGCAGCCTGCGACCGCCCTCCCGGAGAGGAATTTGGGCGCCGGGCCGGAAATTTACGAATGCAACCATTTACCGACCGGGTCGAAGTGCCGATTCTGAATTGGGGCCTCGCAGGCAGTTCCGACCCCCGGGCGAATAAATATCTGCGTCTGACCGGAGGGTACGACAGTCGGTGTACTAGTACACACGCTCCGGAGGGGAATTTTGTCCCCGAAAAGGAATTCCAAGAAACCAGTGCCATGTTGACCGTCTCAGAGTGCCGATTCCAAATTGTGGTCACATTAGTGATTCCGATGCCCTAGCGGAAAGTTATACCCAATTCATTCGTTGAAGGGGTGAGAATAAACCGCAGGGGGTGACTATATCGGCGATGTTTCGGGAACCCATATCAACGACCTGGGGAGGAGATCTCGCGTCGAGTTGAACACGACTTCCGATTGCTGTGACTGGGCGGGTTCGTATGTGGGCTCCACCAGCGATTCGCGTAATCGAGGGAGTCGCTACTACTAAAAAACCTTGGAATAAGGGAGATCGTCGGCTATAATCGCAATTTCTGAGTGCAAAACGATGGTTTTTCAACCCCGAAACGACGTCTTATCACCTGAGACAATGAGGAGCATCAAGCGCCTCTGAATGCCGATTCTGAATTGGGGTCTTATAAGCGATTCCGATAACCGAGCGAAAAGTTATGCCCATTTGAGCGAAGCGATGTCCGTTATGGGATCGCATTGGCAGCCTGCGACCGTGCTCCCGGAAAGGAATTTGGGAGCCGGAGGAAGGAAATCTCTGAATGCGACCATTTACCGACCGGGTCGAAGTGCCGATTCTGAATTGGGGCCTCGCGGGCGGTTCCGACCCCCGGGCGAATAAATATCCGCGTCCGACCGGAGGGTACGGCAGTCGGTGTACTAGTACATACGCTCCGGGGTGGGGGTGGGGAATTTTTGCCTCGGAATGAAATTTCGCGAAACCAGCGCCCTGTCGATCGTCTCGGAGTGCCGATTCTGAATTGTGGTCACATAAGCGATTCCGATGCCCGTGCGGAAAGTTATGCCCAATTCTTTTGCTGAAGGGGTGAAAATAAACCGGAAGGGGTGACTATATCGGCGATGTTCGGGCACCCATATCCAGGACCTGGGGAGGAGATCTCGCGTCGAGTTGAACATGACTTCCGATCGCTGTGATTGGGCGGCTCCGCGTGTGGACTCCTCCAGCGATTCACGTAATTAATGGAGTCGCTACTGCCAAAACACCTAGGAGTAGGGGAGAGCGTTGGCTAGAATCGCAATTTCAGAGTGCAAAACGAAGGTTTTTCGACCCCCAAAATGACGTCTTATCGCTGAGGCACTATTTGGACATCGAGCGCCTCTGAGTGCCGATTCCGAATTGGAGTCTTATAAGCGATTCCGATAACCGAGCGAAACGTTATGCCCATTTGAGCGAAGCGATGTCCGTATGCGATCGCATCGGCAGCCTTCGACCGCTCTCCCGGAGAGGAATTTGGGCGCCGAACTGGAAATCTCCGAATGCGACCATTTACCAACCGGGTCGAAGTGCCGATTCTGAATTGGGGCCTTGCGGGCGGTTCCGACCCCCGGGCGAATAAATATCCGCGTCTGACCGGAGGGTACGGCAGTCGGTGTACTAGTACACACGCTCCAGGGGAGAATTTGGGTCCTGAAATGGAATTCCGCAAAACCAGAGCCTATCGACCGTCTCAGAGTGCCGATTCCGAATTGTGGTCACATAAGCGATTCCGATGCTCGTGCGGAAAGTTATGCCCATTCTTTCGCTGAAGGGGTGGGAATAAACCGGAGGGGGTGACTATATCAGCGATGTTCATGCACCTATATCCACGACCTGAGGAGGAGATCTCGCGTCGAGTTGAACACGACTTCCGATCGCTGTGACTGGGTGGCTCCGCATGTGGGTCCGCCAGCGATTCGTGTAATCGAGGGAGTCGCTACTGCCAAAAAACCTTGGAATAGGGGAGATCATCGGATAGAATCGCAATTTCGGAGTGCGAAACGAAGGTTTTTCGACCCCGAAACGACGTTTTATCGCCAGAGGCCCTAAGGGGGCGTCGCGCGTCTCTGAGTGCCGATTCCGAATAGGGGTTTTATAAACGATTCCAATAACGGAGCGAAAAGTTATGCCTGTTTGAGCGAAGCGGTGTCCGTATGCTATCGCATCGGCAACCTGCGACCGCGCTCCCGGAGAGGAATTTGGGAGCGGGTCTGGAAATCTCCGAATGCGACCATTTACCGACCGGGTCGAAGTGCCGATTCTGAATTGGGGCCTCGCGGGCGGTTTCGACCCTCGGGCAAATAAATATCCGCGTCCGACAGAGGGTATGGCAGTCCGTGTACTAGTACACACGCTCCAGGGGGGAATTTTGGCCCCAAAATGGAATTCCACGAAACCAGCGCTTTGTCGACCGTCTCAGAGTGCCGATTCCGAATTGTGGTCACATAAGCGATTCCGATGCCCGTGCGGAAAGTTATGCCAATTCTTTCGCTGAAGGGGTGGGAATAAACCGGAGGGGGTGACTATATCAGCGATGTTCATGCACCTATATCCACGACCTGAGGAGGAGATCTCGCGTCGAGTTGAACACGACTTCCGATCGCTGTGACTGGGTGGCTCCGCATGTGGGTCCGCCAGCGATTCGTGTAATCGAGGGAGTCGCTACTGCCAAAAAACCTTGGAATAGGGGAGATCATCGGATAGAATCGCAATTTCGGAGTGCGAAACGAAGGTTTTTCGACCCCGAAACGACGTTTTATCGCCAGAGGCCCTAAGGGGGCGTCGCGCGTCTCTGAGTGCCGATTCCGAATAGGGGTTTTATAAACGATTCCAATAACGGAGCGAAAAGTTATGCCTGTTTGAGCGAAGCGGTGTCCGTATGCTATCGCATCGGCAACTGCGACCGCGCTCCCGGAGAGGAATTTGGGAGCGGGTCTGGAAATCTCGAATGCGACCATTTACCGACCGGGTCGAAGTGCCGATTCTGAATTGGGGCCTCGCGGGCGGTTTCGACCCTCGGGCAAATAAATATCCGCGTCGACCAGAGGGTATGGCAGTCCGTTGTACTAGTACACACGCTCCAGGGGGGAATTTTGGCCCCAAAATGGAATTCCACGAAACCAGCGCTTTGTCGACCGTCTCAGAGTGCCGATTCCGAATTGTGGTCACATAAGCGATTCCGATGCCCGTGCGGAAAGTTATGCCCAATTCTTTCGCTGAATGTGTGGGAATAAACCGGAGGGGGTGACTATATCGGCGATGTTCGGGCACCTATATCCACGACCTGGGGAGGAGATCTCGCGTCAAGTTGAACACGGCTTCCGATCGCTGTGACTGGGTGGCTCCGCGTGTGGGTCCGCTAGTGATTCGCGTAATCAAGGGAGTCACTACTGCCAAAAAACCTTGGAATAGAGGAGATCATCAGCTAGAATCACAATTTTGGAGTGCGAAACGAAGGTTTTTCGACCCCGAAACGACGTCTTATCGCCTGAGGCCCTAAGGGGGTGTCACGCGCCTCTGAGTGCCGATTCCGAATTGGGGTCTTATAAGCGATTCGATAACCGAGCGAAACGTTATGCCCGTTTGAGTGAAGCGTGTCCGAATGCGATCGCATCGGCAGCCTGCGACCGCGCTCCCGGAGAGGAATTTGGGCATCGGACCGGAAATCTCCGAATGCGACCATTTACCGACCGGGTCCAAGTGCCGATTCTGAATTGGGGCCTCGCGGGCGGTTCCGACTCCGGGCGAATAAATATTTACATCCGACCGGAGGGTACGACAGTCGGTGTACTAGTACACACGCTACGGGGGGGGGGGGGGATTTTGCACCGGAACAGAATTCCGCAAAACCAGTGCCCTGTCGCCCTTCTCGGAGTGCCGATTCTGAATTGTGGTCACATAAGAGATTCTGATGCCCGTGCGGAAAGTTATGCCCATTCTTTCATTGAAGGGGTTGGAATAAACGGAGGGGTGACTATAACGGCGATGTACGGGCACCCATATCCACGACCTGGGGAGGAGATCTTGCGTCGAGTTGAACACGACTTCAGATCATTGTGATTGGGCGGCTCCGCGTGTGGGCTTCGCCATCGATTCGGATAATCGCGGGAGTCGATACTGCCAAAAAACCTTGGAATAGGGGAGATCGTCGGCTAGAATCACAATTTTGGAGTGCGAAATGAAGGTTTTTCGACCCCGAAACAATGTCTTATCGCCTGAGGCAGTAAGGGTGCATCGAGCGCCTCTGAGTGCCGATTCCGAATTGGGGTCTTATAAGCGATTCCGATAACCGAGCGAAACGTTATGCCCGTTTGAGCGAATCGGTGTCCGTATGCGATCGCATCGGTAGCATGCAACCGCGCTTCCGGAGAGGAATTTGGGCGCCGGACTGGAAATCTCCAAATGCGACCATTTACCGACCGGGTCGAAGTGCCGATTCTGAATTGGGGCCTCGCGAGCGGTTCGGACCCCTGGGCGAATAAATATCCACGTCCGACGGAGGGTATGACAATCGGTGTACTAGTACACACGCTCCGGGGAGATTTGGGCCCCGAAACGGAATTCCACGAAACCAGAGCCCTGTCAACCGTCTCGGAGTGCCGATTCCGAATTGTGGTCACATAAGCGATTCCGATGCCCGTGCGGAAAGTTATGCCCAATTCTTTCGTTGAAGGGGTGGAATAAAACCGGAGGGGGTAACTATATCGGCGATGTTCAGGCACCCATATCCACGACCTGGGGAGGAGATCTCGCGTCGAGTTGAACATGACTTCCGATCCCTGTGACTGGGTGGCTCCGCGTGTGGTTCCGCCAGCGATTCGCGTAATCGAGGGAGTCGCTACTGCCAAAAAACCTTGGAATAGGGGAGATCATCGGATAGAATCACAATTTTGGAGTGCGAAATGAAAGTTTTTCGACCCCGAAACGACGTCTTATCGCCAGAGGCCCTAAGGGGGCATCGCGCGTCTCTGAGTGCCAATTCCGAATTGGGGTCTTATAAGTGATTCTGATAACGGAGCGAAAAGTTATGCCCGTTTGAGCGAAGCTGTGTCCGTATGCTATCGCATCGGCAACCTGTGACCGCGCTCCCGGAGAGGAATTTGGGCACGGAACTGAAAATCTCCGAATGCGACCATTTACTGATCGGGTCGAAGTGCCGATTCTGAATTGGGGCCTCGCGGCGGTTCCGACCCCCGGGCAAATAAATATCAGTGTCCGACCAGAGGGTACGGCAGTCTGTGTACTAGTACACACGCTCCAGGGGGAATTTTATCCCCGAAACGGAATTCCACGAAACCAGCGCTTTGTCGACCGTCTCGGAGTGCCGATTCCGAATTGTGGTCACATAAGCGATTCCGATGCCCGTGCATAAAGTTATGCCCAATTCTTTCGCTGAAGGGGTGGGAATAAACCGGAGGGGGTGACCATATCGGCGATGTTCGAGCACCCATATCCACGACCTGGGGAGGAGATCTCGCGTCGAGTTGAACATGACTTCCGATCGCTGTGACTGGGCGGCGCGCATGTGGGCTCCGCCAGTGATTCGCATAATTGAGGGAGTCGCTACTGCAAAAAAAATCTTGGAATAGGGGAGATCGTCAGCTAGAATCGTAATTCGGAGTGCGAAACGAAGTTTTTCGACCCCGAAACGATATCTTATTGCCTAAGGCAATAAGGGGCATCGAGCGCCTTTAAGTGCCAATTCCGAATCGGGGTCTTATAAGCGATTCCGATAACAGAGCGAAACGTTATGCCCGTTTGAGTGAAGCGGTGTCCGTATGCGATCGCATCGGCAGCTTGCGACCACGCTCACAGAGAGGAATTTGGGCACGGAACTGAAAATCTCCGAATGCGACCATTTACCGACTGGGTCGAAGTGCCGATTCTGAATTGGGGCCTCGCGGGCGGTTCCGACCCCCGGCGAAAAAATATCCGCGTCCGACCGGAGGGTACGGCAGTCGGTGTACTAGTACACACGCTCCGGAGGCGAATTTGGTCCCCGGAACGGAATTCCGCGAAACCAGCGCCCTTTCGACCGTCTTGGAGTGCCGATTCCGAATTGTGGTCAAATAAGCGATTCCGATACCCGTGCGGAAAGTTATGCCCAATTCTTTCGCTGAAGGGGTGGGAATAAACCGGAGGGGGTGACTATATCGGCGATGTTCGGGCACCCATATCCACGACCTGGGGAGGAGATCTCGCGTCGAGTTGAACATGACTTCCGATCGCTGTGACTGGGCGGCTGCGCATGTGGGCTCCGCCAGTGATTCGCATAATTGAGGGAGTCGCTACTGCCAAAAAATCTTGGAATATGGGAGATCGTCAGCTAGAATCGTAATTTCGGAGTGCGAAACGAAGGTTTTTCGACCCCGAAACGATATCTTATCGCCTAAGGCAATAAGGGGGCATCGAGCGCCTTTAAGTGCCAATTCCGAATCGGGGTCTTATAAGCGATTCCGATAACAGAGCGAAACGTTATGCCCGTTTGAGTGAAGCGGTGTCCGTATGCGATCGCATCGGCAGCTTGCGACCACGCTCACAGAGAGGAATTTGGGCGCCGGACTGGAAATCTCCAAATGCGACCATTTACCGACTGGGTCGAAGTGCCGATTCTGAATTGGGGCCTCGCGGGCGGTTCTGACCCCGGGCGAAAAAATATCCGCGTCCGACCGGAGGGTACGGCAGTCGGTGTACTAGTACACACGCTCCGGAGGCGAATTTGGTCCCCGGAACGGAATTCCGCGAAACCAGCGCCCTTTCGACCGTCTTGGAGTGCCGATTCCGAATTGTGGTCAAATAAGCGATTCCGATACCCGTGCGGAAAGTTATGCCCAATTCTTTCGCTGAAGGGGTGGGAATAAACCGGAGGGGGTGACTATATCGGCGATGTTCGGGCACCCATATCCACGACCTGGGGAGGAGATCTCGCGTCGAGTTGAACATGACTTCCGATCGCTGTGACTGGGCGGCTGCGCATGTGGGCTCCGCCAGTGATTCACATAATTGAGGGAGTCGCTACTGCCAAAAAATCTTGGAATATGGGAGATCGTCAGCTAGAATCGTAATTTCGGAGTGCGAAACGAAGGTTTTTCGACCCCGAAACGATATCTTATCGCCTAAGGCAATAAGGGGGCATCGAGCGCCTCTGAGTGCCGATTCCGAATCGGGGTCTTATAAGCGATTCCGATAACAGAGCGAAACGTTATGCCCATTTGAGTGAAGCGGTGTCCGTATGCGATCGCATCGGCAGCCTGCGACCACGCTCACGGAGAGGAATTTGGGCGCCGGACTGGAAATCTCCAAATGCGACCATTTACCAACTGGGTCGAAGTGCCGATTCTGAATTGGGGCCTCGCGGGCGGTTCTGACCCCCGGGCGAATAAATACCGCGTCCGACCGGAGGGTATGGCAGTCGGTGTACTAGTACACACGCTCCGGAGGCGAATTTGGGCCCCGGAACGGAATTCCGCAAAACCAGCGCCCTGTCGACCGTCTTGGAGTGCCGATCCGAATTGTGGTCAAATAAGCGATTCCGATACCCGTGCGGAAAGTTATGCCCAATTCTTTCGCTGAAGGGGTGGGAATAAACCGGAGGGGGTGACTATATCGGCGATGTTCGGGCACCCATATCCACGACCTGGGGAGGAGATCTCACGTCGAGTTGAACACGACTTCCGATCGCTGTGACTGGGTGGCTCCACGTGTGGGCTCCGCCAGTGATTCGCGTAATCGAGGGAGTCGCTACTGCAAAAAAACCTTGGAATAGGGGAGATCATCGGCTAGAATCGCAATTTCGGAGTGCGAAACGAAGGTTTTTTGACCCCAAAATGACGTCTTATCGCCTAAGGCCGTAAGGGGGCGTCACGCGCCTCTGAGTGCGATTACGAATGGGGTCATAAAGCGATTCCGATAACCGAGGAAACGTTATGCCCGTTGAGCGAAGCGGTTGTAGACGGTCGTTTCGCCCCGTCATGGATCTCTCGGTGCTTGCGGACGCCGCCGGAATTCGTTGGCGATGAGGGGTCGCAGTTGACCACGTTGACCCTCTGGTGACTGGGTGGTTGACTAGAAGGAAAATGAAGCAAACAACGAAACAAAGGAGATTGGTGATCGCCTGGCCTTACTTGTGCCCAAGGGTTGCTTGTGATCACGTCGGTGCAGTGTGATGACCAAACCTCCCCATATAAATTAATTCAGTTATTTATTATATTAATTTTGATGATTAACAAAATAGTACTAATGAATTACTTGAGCTTTGAGAACAGGAAATAAAAGAAAATGAAAGTTCAAGACAATCAGGTAAGTCTCATTTCATGCTTTGTCCAAGTCTTTGTATCGACTTCTATTGATAAGCATAACGATTTCCTTCTGACCGAAAAGTTCAATCAAATCGATACCGCAACGATTTCTTTAGAACTCGCAACGACTTTTAGCTGTAACGATTTCTTTAGAACTCGCAACGACTTTCTAGCCGTAATGATTTCTTTAGTCCTCGTAACGATTTCTTTAGAACTCGCAACGACTTTCTAGCCGTAAAACGACTTCTTTAGTTCTCGTACTGATTTCTTTGAAACTCGTAACGACTTGATAGTCATAACGACTTCTTTAGTTCTCGTAACGATTTCTTTGAAACTCGTACGACTTGATAGGTCATAACGACTTCTTTAGTTCTCGTAACGATTTCTTTGAAATCGTAACGACTTGATAGTCATAACGACTTCTTTAGTTCTCGTAACGATTTCTTTGAAACTCGTAATGACTTGATATCATAACCTTCTTTAGTTCTCGTACGATTTCTTTGAAACTCGTAACGACTTGATATCATAACGACTCTTTAGTTCTCGTAACGATTCTTTGAAACTCGTACGACTTGATAGCCATAACGATTCTTAGTTCTCGCAACGATTTCTTAGAGTTCATAACACTTGATAAGTTTTATATAACGATTTGCTATAACTCATAACGATTTGTCTGTTATCGTATAACGATTTCATAAGTCATGAAGGCATCGGGATTGTTCATATCGAATTTTTTGCTGTATCAGTATAATGCTTTTAATAGCGTGAAAAGTCAAAGTCATATCTCGTCTGTTGACTGCTACGCATAAATGGCTCTCTGATCGTATCTCCCATGCATGCAGACAATATCTTCCATTTTTATGCTACTCTGTCTACGTCCTTTTTTAGACAGAAGGAGCTTTGCTATATATTGCAATATCTGTTCCAACTACAACTAACAATCGACGACAGTCCTAGCTGTCCTTTATTTATTGTTGATATGCTCTCGCAGATATCTGACAAGACTCATCTGTACAACGTTGGACACAAGATACAATTCTAAATATTTTTCTGGCATGTACTAAAGGATAAAAGACTGAAGATCAGAAGCTTTCTTGCTGACCAGTCTAACGTACACCTGATGAGAGACAATGGTTCTTTTAACGTTCAAATTTCAAGTAGAAGCTTAAATACAAGACTCAAGACTGAAAAGAAAATATAACACAAGGAAGATACATTATTCAAAAAAGAAAGCACACCAATTATTCGAGTCTTCTGAGTTTCCAAGCAAGAGCGAAGCAACCATTCCAATTGTTCTCTTAGCTCTTCAGCTCTCAGTGTTCAAAGAAGAAATTCTTGTGAGAGCTGTGTAGTCTTTGGAGAGAAACCAGTGTCAATTCTCTTCTCTCTCGAGGCTTGTTTGCTTCAGCTTGTAGCTGGTTAAGCTAGTGTCTGAAGCTGTTCTTAAACTTCGTTTCTTTGGTTTGTACCCTTTCTGGATGAAGGAAGAAGACCTGGTGGTATCCAGGGTGGTTGTGTTTCACTTCAAGTTGAAGGAGACCAGTTTGAGGCTGGGTGTAAGGATCCGTGAGGGAGATAGTACCTTAATTAGTGAAATCCTGAGGCATGCTCAGGGACTGGACGTAGGTCTCCTGTGGAGAGGAGTTCTGAACAAGATAAAAAACCCTTGTGTCTTGTGGTGTGCTTATGGCGTTTGCTGTCTTATTCGTCCAACTCTAACGTTTGTTTAAGTTGTTGTGTAATCTTTTTAGTGAATAGGTTTTAATCAAAGATCAAATTTTAAATAACCCATTCACCCCCCCTCTGGGCTAGCTAGCTGGGCAACAAGTGGTATCAGAGAGAGTCTCTTCGATAAATAAGAAGATCCAACGATGAATGAAGAGTAAAGATCCATGACAGCCCAAAAGTAACTTCGAAGGTCAGTCAGTCAAACAGGCCTCCCTTGTTCGATGGAGAAGAATTACACCTACTGGAAGACAAGAATGGAGTACTTTCTACAAGGCCACGATTATACAATATGGTCCATTGTGGAAGAAGGTGATCTTCTAGTCACAAAGCAAAGGCTCAGTGGACAGATGACGACAGGAGAAGAATATCCTTAAACTGCAAAGCCAAGAGTATTCTGTTGCTGTGCCTCAGCAAGAAAGAATTCAACAGAGTTTCAGCCTGCAAATCCGCAATGGAAATGTGGGAAAAAGCTCAGGATTACCTATGAAGGATAGACAAAGTAAAGGAGACAAGAATCGATATTCTTGTGGCTCAATACGAAAGATTCCAGATGCAGTCAAGTGAATCTATAACTCAGATGTTTAGTAGATTCACAGATATTACAAATGGATTAGCTGGATTAGGAAAAGTTTACAATGCACCAGACATGGTCAGGAAGATCCTCAGATCTCTGCCATCCTCATGGACTCCAAAGGTAAACAGCCATTGAGGAAGCACGATTTTAAAGCTAATGTCATTGGAAAAACTAATAGGATCCTGATGCTCCACGAGATAAACATGGAAAGATTAGGAGAATCCCTCCAGCAGAAGGAAAAAGCAATCAAAGCTCTCAAAGCAAATGAAGATATATCAGAGAAATCTTTGGATAACATGAAAGTAGTAAAGACAGTGATGAT